>CAWUCF010000071.1:0-13461 GCA_963920575.1 Narthecium ossifragum | reverse complement strand
CTGACAGGAGTATGATTGATGCCGCTAGTGGAGGAGCTTTGGTGGATAAAACTCCTGAAGCCACAAGGAACTTGACTGCAAATATGGCGGCTAATTCTCAACAATTTAACACTAGACTTGATTCTTATTCAAAACATGTTAATGAGGTAAATGTTTCATCTCTTGAACAACAGATTGCGAGTCTAACTTCTCTTGTTCGTCAATTAGCTGTAGGTAACATGCAAACAGCGAAGGTTTGTGGGATTTGTTCGGTGGCAGGACATCCAACCGATATGTGCCCAACTCTTCATGAGGAACCCACTGAACAAGTAAATGTCGCGGGTAGTTTCCCTGGACTACCACAAAGGAAGTATGATCCCTATTCAAACAGGTATATTCCGGGATGGAGGGATCACCCCAATCTCAACTATGAGAATCCACAAGTAAATCAACCCACAACTCAATTCCGTCCAACTAGCCAACAATACCAACAATATAGATCGCCATACCCCCCGAGATCACAATCAAACTCAACTCCCAATTCTGGTATGTCTTTAGAAGATATTGTTAAATCCCTTGCTACTAATACTTTGCAATTTCAACAGGAGACAAAACAATTTCAACAGGAGACGAAGGCTAGTATTCAAGGTTTGGAACATCATGTGGGCCAAATGGCGACTGCAATTAGCAAGCTAGAGGCGCAAAATTCGGGAAAATTACCCTCTCAAATGGTAATAAATCCAAGAGAAAATGCAAGTGTAATGATTTTGAGAAGTTGTGAAGAAGTTGAGACTCCAGTAAAGGAAGTTCCTGCATCGTCACCGCAAGGAAAAAAGCAAGACATTGTTGCGGACAAAGACTTTCCCGATGACGACGACGTACCTAGACATAAGTTTCCACCTCTTTCTGATTATAAACCTGCACCTCCTTTTCCTCAGGCTTTACTAGGATCTAAAAGAGAGGAGCAAAATAAAGATGTATATGAGACTTTTCGTCGATGTGAGGTAAATATTCCACTCTTAGATGCTATTAAACAAGTACCTCGTTATGCTAAATTCTTGAAAGAACTGTGTACACCTAAGAGAAAACAGAAACTTAAAGGATGTGAGAAGGTGAGAGTAGGTGAGAATGTTTCTGCAGTTATTAAAAGAAAAATTCCTGCAAAGTGTAAAGATCCAGGTATGTTTACTATCCCATGTACAATTGGTAATACTAAATTTGAAAGGGCCATGTTAGATTTAGGAGCTTCTATCAATGTCATGTCATATTCTACATATGCTTCTTCAAAACTTGGACCTTTGAATGAAACTGGTGTTGTGATTCAATTGGCTGACAGATCTAACGCCTATCCTAAAGGTGTAGTTGAGGATATTCTTGTGCAAGTTAATGGTTTAGTTTTCCCTGCTTATTTCTATGTGCTTGATATGGAGAATGGTGATCACACTACTCCTATTTTGTTGGGAAGACCATTCTTAAAGACATCCAATACTAAGATAGATATGTGTAGTGGTACACTTACCATGGAATTTGATGGTGAAATTGTTAAGTTTGAAATTTATGATGCCAAGAAGTATCCTACTGATGATTGTCAAGTTTATTCTATTGATGTGAGGGAATTGAAAGCTACAGTTAGAGATGCTTCGGGGAAGTGTCTAGAGAAGGCAGATGAAGAAGCTGTCCAGTCTTGGCCAGACAATCGCGAGGAAGATTCGGTCGACTGCCGAGAATACCAGGAGCATTTATTCGATAAACCTCCTCCGACTGAATTGGAAAGCATTCCTATTACGTCGCAAGGTATATTTCATGTGACTATTTCTTCTTCATTAGTGGTTAAAAAGGAGATGACCTTAGTAGATATTTTCATATGTCGATGGATTTATTTTCGATCATGTGATCTTGACATCATTGACAATGCGAACGACGACATTCTTAATAGGTCAATGGATGATTCGATTATAGTTAAGCATAATGTTGACTCATTTCTTCCTGATCACCATGATGACATGTATTTTTGTTTGAGAGATCTAGCTATCTTGTTTACTGGTGTTAGTATGGAAAAGCTAACTCTCATTTTTGAAAAATACCACTTGGATTCTTATGTTAAATTAACCATGGTGGCACTACTGAGGTTAAATATTCAGAATTTGGCACCCAGTGATTTTGCATCCCATCGTGCTATAGAACGTCCACCGAGGGCATGATTTAAAATTCTCTATATTGTATAGAGTGATTTAGTTTGCTTTATCTGTTTTATTGTGTGCTTGAGCGTGCTTGAATTATTTTTAGGTTATGTGCTTGCATGTTGCTTTTGTTTTTGCTTTGCTTTGCTTTTGTTTTTAGGTGATCGAGCATCCCTTATCATACCTGAAGAATTCGCCCAACCACGGTTGTTATGGAAATTCGGCCACCCTGAGGAGCCTTGGGTAGGATTTCAACTATTCTATCAATTGAAATTCGAAGTTTGGCAACTCCCACAGTATTCAAAGAAGAAAACATGAAGTCGAGCCAATGACAATAAACAAAGGCGCTGCTTGGGAGGCAACCCAAGGGGAGTTCGTTCCTTTCTCTTTTTATTTTTGCATTTCCATTTTAGTTTTTTTTTTCCTTTTCTTTGCATTGCACCTTACATTGGGGACAATGTCAGTTTCAAGTGTGGGGGAGGAGATCTAGGTTGCATATGCCATGATCAAGAATTAAAGAAGCTTGATATATTCATAACATGATTGAATGAGTAATCATACGACTTGGAATTAATTAGTTGAGTTATTTTTCTTGAGATGGTTGTGACTAAATTTAGTAGACAAAAGCTGGTGAGATTTTCAGCCTTTAGACTGACACATTCATATCAGTCTCACTATTTTCTTTCATGAGAGATATTCTTCCATGGATTTGTTTCTCTAGAACTTGTTTTGATTCTATTCGAGGTCACATTGACACATGTATACATGAACATGATTAAGGCCATCTTTGTTATAAGCTACATAAGCCAAATAGCCTACCTTGCAATTAATTTTTCCTTTTGCTAAACCACTTTGAGCTTTATTGACTTCATTGTTAACCCACATTACAAGCCTTAAACCTAAAAAATATTTCCGTTACCCAAGCCATAAAACTAGTGGAGCATTGATCATCATTATGATATGTATGGGTGTACAAGTTTTAAGTGTGGGCATGTTTGGAATAGTGGTATGGCTATGATTGGTGAAGTGGAGTATATTTTTCATACTCAATTCGTGAGTAGGTTGTTTCTGAAAAAAAAAGACGAAAAAAAGAGAAAAAAGAAAAAGAAAAGAAGAAAAGAAAGTGAAGGAGGAAACTGTTTTTCATGTTACAAAATGTGTTTATGAATCCTCCTAATACTCCAAGAAAGGGGTATGTTTATGTATGATCTCTACAAAGGTGGAAGTTTTTGCAAAAGATTGTTCACTATTTCAGTTAAAAAGTATTCCTTTGAACAATCTCTTTGCCAAGGTCGTAATGTTAAATGGTTTGAGTATGTTAAAGCCAAATTGAAGAAGTTGCTGAACGGAGTGATTGGTTGTACATGTCTTATTGATGCATTTTTGCTCCATTAGTTCCATTGGTTTTTGAGCTACATTCGCAAATATTTCCCACCTTAATCCTGGACCCCATGTCAACCTTTTGAAGTCCTTATGATTTGTGTTATGCATGTGATTCTAGTGGTGGAGAATGAGAAGATATGCAAGCTTATGGTAGATCATTTTCATTCGAATGAATTTGAGTGAAATACATACCCTTCAAACACATGAGAGTCGAGTGTTTATTTCCGTGAGGGTCTACTTGTTTAGTATGCTTCATCTTCAAGTGAAAATGCTTACTGATTGATTTTTGATGCAGGACAAAACCCAGGCGATCTCGACCGTCGGTCGGGCATAACTTTTGATCCGGGTGTCCAATCGGGGTGTATGACCAGTCGAAACGACCGGGTCGACGAGCCCGTCATTTATCATTGGAGATCTTTGATCTCTCCATGACGGCTCGTCAAAACGTCAGATTCCTTTTCCTTTGGTCCGAAAACTCAGTTTAAGTGAAAAACTTTCCTTTTTAGGCAGTTTTATCGATTTCTATTTTTGGCAAATTCCTAGTTTGAGTAGGATTTCTCATTTCTTTTAAAATTCCCGATTTAATTAAATTTTTAGGACTTGGATTAGGATTGGATGGTTGAGTCCATGTTTTAGTTGAGTTGGTCTTTCCTTAAACCTATAAAAGGAGGCCTTAGGGTTTGTAAAGGGAGAGTTTTTGGATGAATAAAAAATAGGGTTTTTCGTTTCTTCCTCTATAGAAATCTGGTTATCTCTCCCATAGAGAGTTTGGTTATCTCTCCCATAGAGAGGTTCATCTTCGACGTTTTACCCTGCGCAATTTTTAAGTTGTCGAAAAATGTTGTTCATGGTATGATATGAGTTTTGTGAAGAGCTTGATTGTTCTTTGTTGATGGTGTTGCAACCTTGATATCTTGGGTAGAGTGAATTTTAAGTTTTGCCCGAGGTCGAGCAAAAGCTAAGTGTGGGGGAATTTGATGATGATGCATAATGTTATATTTTTACCCCTTAATATTTAGCCTCCTGTGCTTATTTGATACCTAAATACACTCATTATTCTTATATTTTGATTTAGAATGCAATTGAAGTCTTTAAGTCCAAAAAGAAGCTGAAAAGAGTATATAGATCAAATTTAAAGATTAAACTGTACCTTCTCATGAAGAACCAGATGATGTGCCATATATGGTTGGAAAGCAATTGAAGTCTAGTTACTGGAAAATTTTACGGTTAGTGATTCTGAGTTTCCTAGAGGAAGTTACGGCAATTTTAGTACCTATGGCGCAGTCCGGATGGCAAAACAGTAAATACTCTGGAAAGGCAGATCGATCCGTCTCCCTAGTAGGATCGATCCGTTTTACAGCAGACTTGACAGAACGCATATTTTTCAGAGGAGCAGAGTAGGATCGATCCTACTATCCATCCTACCTAGTAAGATCGATCCGACCCCCCTGCTGGGATAGATCCGACTCGGGCGTAGCCAGAAATTGGAGATTTCGATGCAAAGGATCGATGCGACACCCATAGAAGGATCGATCCGACACTCATAGAAGGATCGATCCTACTTTCCCAGTGAAGAAATTCAACGGTTCAGATCAAATCCGAGAATGGAGACACTTAAGACTATAAATAGGACTCTTTCTAGGGTTTGAGGGGGGATTTTCTGGATACTTTTGGCTGCTATTTTCTACTCTTTAATATTTTTCCTAGGTTTTCTCTAACTTTATGGAATCTTTTGGAGGATTGTTCTTGATGGCCCTGCGTGGCTAAATCTTGATTCTTGGTCAAGGAAACTGAAACCTCGAAATCAATGAAACTGTGAGATCTAATCTATTTTTATTGTTCAATTTATGATTGAGTATTGGATGTTCTTCTGTGATTAAATATTCATGGTTGTCTTGTTTAATTGCTAGGAGGCATACTAGTATATTATTCATTACGATCTACTGTTAGGTTGGATATCAAATCCGTAATTGTTTGGTCCCTCTGATCTGCGAAGCAACTGAGATCTATTGATCTACTGCGTTTCAGAGATTGTTAGATCTTAGGAAGAATATTCGACTAGATTAAATGCAACCGCTTGTGCTTGTGTTGTTTAGCTTCATCGATCTCCCTATTCTTAAGGCTGCTACTAGATTAAATCTACAACGCATGTCTTAAGTTGTTTAGTAGTTAGGGTTGATTAGATCGCTTGTTTCTAATTAACTATGCTTGAGGAGAGATTCGAATTTAATTCGAACGGTGAATATTCATTGTATGAATTGATATATACTTTCATCGATGATCAGTTGTTGGATTCCGATGGTGGATGTTGACTTAGACCAAGTTTTGTTCTCTTGATTTAACTCGTTTCTTCGCTTTAGATTATTTCTTTATTGTTTTCCTCACGTTTAAAACCCCCTATCTTTGTTCACTAAACACAAAACTAGGCTAAACACTATTCGTGGGATCGACTCGTACTCGCACTACTACATTTATCTTAAGGAGTATTGGTTTTATTTTTGAGTGCCTGCGACAGCACATCACTGATAGCTTTGGGGATTAGTTATTGGTTGAGGATGATCCTGGCCATCCGATGAGATCGGACGGCCATGATCCTGGTTCCCTATATAAGACATAGGGAACCAGTTCCCTACAGAAAATTTCCCTATCTATTATATAAGGATTGACGGTTTTTGAAATGTCGTCCCTATAAAAGATAAAAAGTGGTCAGGATTTGCCAACAAACACATCCAATGGCTGTGTTTCCATGATCAGCTTTAAGATCCGCAGCGAAAAATTCACTCCCGCCCAAATTTCCCGCCCAAACTTCTTTCTTCCTCCCACCCACACACCCACTCTCAACTACCCGCCCACTCTAAATTTCAAAATCCGTCAGCTGAAAGAGAGAGAGAGAGAGAGAGAGGATGGGACTCACGTCCCATCCGTCCCATCCCTCTCCCCGTCCCCTCCCCCTCATCCCCTCCCCCGTCCCCTCTCCCCTCACCCTCACCCTCTTCCTCTCCCCCGTCTCCCTCTCCCCTCTCCTTCACCGTCTTTCTCTCCCCCGTCCCCTCTCCCCTCTCTGATGAGTCCCTAAATATTCATAATTAAACCCCTTAATTTACCTTTGTTAGGCCTAAAGTGTTCGTATTTAATAGTATGTTAGTTGATTTCAGGTTTAAATAGGTTTTGAGAAGAAATACAAGAGTTTCGGTTAAGAAGATGAATTTATTTGATAAAGACTGCTTCATTGCCTGTTAGGAAAATATTCACTAGATATTCTGTATAAGTCCAAATATTCTGGAAATTTAGTACATGTAGAAGACTTCAAGATCTACAATGTTCATGTTGGACACTTTGCGAGATTCCTGATGGTGTTATAGCAGAATTGAAGAATACATGAAGCTACATAAGCTGGAAAGCTGCACCGTCGAAGCTCAAGAGAATATTCTCCAAATATTCTACATTAATCATAATATTATGAAATAATTTGGAGATGACAGAAGACTTCCAGATCTATAACTCTCATGTTGAAGATCGGCTCAGATTCCGTATAGATTGGCCCCAGAATTGACTCCAAGTTAGAGTTTGAGTAGAAGTTGAAGAATAAGGAAGCTGATGACGTGGCAGTTATTAACCCAGTCAAACTGGGAAGTCCGATCGATCGTTTTGAGTCCGATCGATCGCTCCAATGACGTCAGCGACCCAAAATTTAGGGAAATTAGAGTTTAAGTTCAACTATAACTCCTAATTCCGGGATTAAGGGTTTCTAATACATAAGGGGGTTATTCCAGCCGAAAATAATCATCTTTTGGAGTACTTTTGGAAGAGAAGGTTAGGGTTTTGAAGACGGCGATCTTTCCGCGGGGATCAATGGCTTCATCTTCTACACCTATGGCTGATTTCCAAGAGATGAGTGGCTAGTTTTCTTGTTCTTAGGAATACCATGAAACCCTAGTGTAACTTTTGATCTTTCTTAGTTGGATTTTTGTGAACTTCTCTACGTATAATCTCATGAATATGTTTTTAATGATTATAGAGTTGAAGGAACAGATTTCCGTTGATGTATTATTAGTCCTACATGATGGTTGTACTTGAGTGTAGAGATTCATGAGATAGTTTGCATGTGGTTTGTGATTTACCTTTGAGATAATCTATGCTACGTGAAGATAAGTCATGCTAAGGTCATTAGGAGTAGAATAACTTAAGATAATGGTAGGACCGAAGATGATTTATGCCAAACAAAGATAGGTTATGCCGTAGGGAACATAAAACCTTCTTTTAGGGATTCGTGGGAGCTTGTAGCCATACGATCCATAATGCTTAGAGAAGTGATCAAGATGATAACTATGGAAGATTAAGGGTGAACTAGGGTGGATTGTGTATTTCCTAAGACATCTTTTTCCATCTGATTAAAACCTTAATATTTTCTTTTGCTTTCTTAGATAATTTCAGTTAGATCAATCTATCATTGAAGTGTTTGGTTTAGATTAAGAGTTTTGAGAATTGATTTTGGTTTTCCTAGTAATTCCCTGTGGTTCGACTCCGGATTTCACCACTAGTCTACGTAGTAGTATTAGTGATTGAATAAGGATATAAATTTAAGATTTGATTGAGGTTAGTAACGTTTTAACGACAACGTTCGCGAGAGATCAATTTTTGGCGCCGTTGCCAGGGAGTTCGACGGTTAACTAATTGATTTTCTATTAATTCATTTTCTTTGCTTACTTAGGTTTTTATCTTTCTTATTTTTTCCTTTCTTTATTTTACACTTTTTAGGAATTTTCTAACAATTTTTTGAAATTTTTGCTGCATTGGAACGGATTTTTCTTGAAGAAAAATACAACTCGGCAGACACCTGGAGCGATCGGTCGGACTTGAATCCGATCGATCATACTGCGCCATCTGCTTTGAAGTGGACTTCAAGTGAAGGAGCTTGCGGTCTGGAGCGACCGATCGGACTGGAAACCGACCGATTGGAATTGCACAGTCAGCTAAGTCTTTTTACTTCAAATTTTTGTCGTTTCAATTGTTGTTTTCCGGGTTTTGTCCTCTCCTCCAAATCTTCTATTTTCTTTTTCTCTGTTTGTGTGTGATCTTGTATGCATGGTAGACGATCCTTAAATACCCCGCTGGAACCTTTGGATCTAGTACTAGAGACCACACTCCGAAAAGTTAGAGCCTTAAGTCAACAATCTTTGAGTAACTTGCAATCTATTCACGAGACCTTTGTCACCATGGCTGAACATGAGGGACATGTCATCAACCCTAATGCTAATATGGGAAGGGAGGGTAATAATAATAACAATGGGGGGTACAACGTGTTCCTTTGAGAATTCACTTCTTGCCCACTGCCTACACTTACACTCCTTCCATTGATCCTCCTGCAATCATAGCCTCACACTATGAGATTAGACCCCAAACGATTCAAATGTTACCCCACTTTCATGGTTTAAGTAATGAGGACCCATATGACCACATTCACAATTTTATCGATACCATCGCTACACTAAAAATGGAGAACTTTAATGATGATGCCTTTAAGTTAAAACTTTTCCCCTTCTCTTTGAAAGATAAAGCTAAACACTGGCTTCAATGTTTACCTCCACGCTCAATCACAACTTGGGACCAACTTCAAGAGGCATTTTTAAGGAAATTCTTCCCCATAATTAAAACTGAGAAATTTCGGACTGAAATCCTTACCTTTGTTCAATATGATGATGAGTCTTTTCATGATACTTGGGATAGATTTAAAGACCTTTTGAGAAAATGTCCTCATCATGATATTGATAAGTGGGAATTAACCCATAAGTTTTATAGAGGCCTTAATGAAAGATGTAAAACTAGGGTTGAAGCTTGTTGTGGGGGTATTCCTTTAGATAAAGATGATGATGAGCTTTGGAACGTTTATGAACAAATTTCCATTGATTCCCAACAACAATACACAACCCCTAGAAGTCGGCCTACAACTAAAGGAACCTTTGAACTTTCTGGATTAGAAGCCATTACTGCCCAAATCGCCCTCTTTCACAAAAGGTTTGATAAATTGGAAGTGAGTCAATCACCTGCCCCTCCACGATATCAAGATCAACCTCAAACATGTGCACTGTGCTCTAGTCTCGAACATCACATTACCGACTGTCCCCTGGCTCCATCGTTTCCTAAATTTGTTCAGGAGCAAGCAAACGCGGCGTATGGTTTTACTACACCTGAAAATAATCCGTATTCAAATACGTATAATCTAGGTTGGCGGAACCATCCCAACTTTAGTTGAAAACCACCCCAACAATCTAGTACTTTCCAAGGACAGAGTAGTTCTTCTAATGCTCACACTAATCGGTACCCATCGAGGCCTTCCACAAATCCCAACCCAGGGTACTCTGCACCATATCAACAAACTGCACCCCAACCTCCTCCACAATCATCCTCTAACTCAGATTTGGACACAATCATGAGTACACTTGCCAACATGAATGCCGACATCAACGCTAACATGGATAAAATTGGAAGAACTGTAGCCTCACATTCACGAGCCATATCCAAAATAGAAACACAACTAGGACAACTAGCTAACACTATGTCAAAGAGAGAAGAGGGTCACTTACCGAGTCAACCTATGACCAATCCGAGAGCCCTACACAACATTGATAATCAGAATTTTGAAAGTGCAAAAGCTGTAGTAACCTTAAGAAACGGTAAGCAAGTGGATACACTTCCTGACACTGCCCAGAGTGACGGATCGCTCTCAGATCCGACCGATCGGAACTATTCCAATCGATCGGATACTGGTCCGACCGATCGGTCTCTGCCCCCACACCAACCTGATGGTACTCCTAATCAAGTGGATCCAAATCCAGTTGATGAAAATGAACCTGACCCACGCACATACACACCAAAAGTGCCTTTTCCTGCGGCCCTTAAGGACTCGTACCCAACCATCAAAGCCCGAAAAGCTACTGAGGGAAATCCTTGAAATGTTCAAACATGTCAACATCAACATACCCTTGCTTCAACCTATTCGTCAGATCCCTTCGTATGCCAAGTTTCTTAAGGACCTGTGCGCTCATAAACGCCTGACAAAACACAAAGGGGACAAGAAAATCCTTTTACCTGAACAAGTCAGTTCGATTTTGAGACATGACACACCACCCAAACTAAAGGACCCTGGTACCCCTACCATACCATGTTGCATAGGAGACTACCAGATTGATGGTGCCCTTCTTGACCTAGGAGCCAGTGTTAACATTTTGCCCTATTACCTTTATAAGGAATTTGGGATGGAGGAACTGAGACCGACCTCGGTTGTTTTGCAATTAGCTGATAGGTCTATTAAGACCCCTAGAGGTATTGTAGAGGACGTATTGGTTAAGGTGGACAACTTCTTTTTCCCTGTCGACTTTGTCGTCTTGGATATGGAACCCGCTGTTCACTGCAGAAAGACTGTGCCTATCATCTTAGGACGCCCCTTTTTGGCCACTGCAAATGCCAATATTCAGTGTCGAACTGGTGTCATGGATGTCTCTTTCGGTAATATGCATGTTAAACTGAACATCTTTAAGACTACATGTTTGCCTGAGCGTGAGAATGAATGCTTTCGTGTTGATAGTTTGACTGACTGCTGTGATGATAAATCTCATGTTATAATGATTGATAGATTATCTGAGATTTTGAGGGATTATGACTCTGATGATGATGATGATGGTGATGCTACACTGCACAATGATAGAGTATCTGAGATTTTGATGGAATATGATTCTGACAAGGATGATTATGATGTTGAATTGCATAATGCTAGATTGGCTGTGATTCTGAGTGAGTATGAGTTTGAGGATTCGGAGGATGGTGATGTTGAAGTGGAGAATGATAGGCTATCTGATATCTTGAATGCCTATGCTTCTGATTCTGATGATGATGTTGATTTGAACACCGTGCAATCGAAATATGATATCAAAACACACATCTTGCCCAACCAATCACTCGATCGGCATATTGCGGAAATAAAAACTATTTTTGGGATGGTTGAACCCCTTTCACCACTATTTTTTACTCCCGCACCCGTGATAGATACGAGCCAATTGTGTGCTTATTATGCCGACACTCACCTTTGCACAGATGCGACAGTGTATCCTAAGGTTGAGCCACCTCCTCTTTTTTCTATATTTGCATCATCATCACTGACTTCACCGCTTCTTTTATCTATATTTGACCTTCGACTTGCGGTTCACTCGAATGATAGTTTCACTATTATGGGGGACAAATACTGTAGACGGGGTTGCAAGATGAAACATGACGATAGGTTGCATTTTATAGCGGGCGGGGTCTCTAGTTCTCTTGTTGGGAGGAAAGGCTTTCTTAGACTACATCATCAACTACTTGATTTACTGTGGGCGTGGGGTTGGTTTCAAGCATTATATGGAGGAAATTATTCTAAGTGGGGTGATCGATGCCGTCGGATTGACGGAGCCATGCTATAATTGCACCTTTTCGGGAAGTCTAGCGAATGACTCAAAATTGCGCGCTTCTTGGGAGGCAACCCAAGTTTTATAATTTTTTCGTATTTTCCTAAATTTTTAGGATTTTTCCATGATTTTCTTCCATTTTTCCGGTTTTTTACAGAATTTCCTTTATTTTCCTTGATTTTCCTCTCTCCTCCCGTTCTCTCTTTCTCCCGCGGCTCGTCGTCCCGGCTCGTCGGCTCGTCCCCGAGCCGACGACCACAACCACCCATCACAGCAACTCCGGCCATCCCCAACCCCTGAAAATACCACCGAGACCTCCGCCAACCCTCCACCTAGTCATCCCCGTCTTCCTCTTCCCTCGATACTCTCTCCTCCGACGCCGGCGAGGCCCTTGGCCATGGTCTTCACCATCATCCACGGCCGTTCACCGGCCCCAAAACACCTCCAAAAGCTTCCTTCCACCTCCACGACGCTTCCGCCACCATCAAATTCCTTCCTTTCCGCTGGGATCCTCGGCTTCGGCCTCCGACGAAACCACCGCTCCGACCACCTTCATTCCACCGTCTGGAAGCTCAATTCCTCAATCCAACACCATAGGACCATTCCCCATGCCTCCACGATCCTTCCTCACTCCTTTCCATCCTTGATTGGAGGTCCAAATATTCTACATTAATCAGAATATTATGAAATAATTTGGAGATGACAGAAGACTTCCATATCTATAACTCTCATGTTGAAGATCGGCTCAGATTCCGTATAGATTGGCCCCAGAATTGAGTCCAAGTAAGAGTTTGAGTAGAAGTTGAAGAATAAGGAAGCTGATGACGTGGCAGTTATTAACCCAGTCAAACTGGGAAGTCCGATCGATCGGTTTGAGTCCGATCGATCACTCCGATGATGTCAGCGACCCGGAATTTAGGGAAATTAGAGTTTAAGTTCAACTATAACTCCTAATTCCGGGATTAAGGGTTTCTAATACATAAGGGGGTTATTCCAGCCGAAAATAATCATCTTTTGTAGCACTTTTGGAGGAGAAGGTTAGGGTTTTGAAGACGGCGATCTTTCCGCGGGGATCAATGGCTTCATCTTCTACACCTATAGCTGATTTCCAAGAGATGAGTGGCTAGTTTTCTTATTCTTAGGAATATCATGAAACCCTAGTGTAACTTTTGATCTTTCTTAGTTGGATTTTTGTGAACTTCTCTACATATAATCTCATGAATATGTTTTTAATGATTATAGAGTTGAAGGAACAGATTTCCGTTGACGTATTATTAGTCCTACATGATGGTTGTACTTGAGTGTAGAGATTCATGAGATAGTTTGCATGTGGTTTGTAATTTACCTTTGAGATAATCTATGCTACGTGAAGATATGTCATGCTAAGGTCATTAGGAGTAGAATAACTTAAGATAATGGTAGGACCGAAGATGATTTATGCCAAACAAAGATAGGTTATGCCGTAGGAAACATAAAACCAT
>CAWUCF010000070.1:0-18952 GCA_963920575.1 Narthecium ossifragum | reverse complement strand
GGTAGCCGGCGCGCTTGCTGAAAAACTGAGCCATGGATTACCTGCCATGGCGTGTGACGGTGAGCACGAGATGTGCCAACATTAGACTATGGTGCCGATATTTTATTGCTGTGATGTGTATGAGTTCGTGACAATTAGGTACTAAATTCATTATTTGAAGAATATGATCAGGAATTACTTTCATTACTAATTGCCACATGTGCTAGTAGAGGGATAAAGACGTAAAATATCCCGTATAACAATGATACATATATTTGATAATACATTTTCGCAATATAGAAACTCGGTATCACAACCAGATGCTTCTAAATAAGATAAACCCACAGATATTGTTCTATCGATTGAACATGACTTGGACGGCTCTATATTATCTTGTAGTCCACCGATGCCCCCAATGTCAGCATCAAAGATAAAAATCATTACCACAACTCGTTGGGTTAATAGATACTAATAAAGTTCATGTCAATTTCCTCCAATCTCTCATTTTGGTTCATGCCAATTTCCTCCAATCTCTCATTTAAGTTATTGTGTTAAACCAGCCACAATAATGATGAAGATGGTTTATTTCATCTTAATAGATAACTTGCTATGGATGAACAACCCCCAACTTAAAACATCTCAATCCTACAAAATGTCAAAGTTCTCCACTTAAATAACATTTCTCACAATTTAGGGATTCTTTAATTTCTTTTATCTTACAAATTCATGCAAAAGACGTTTAATACTCCTATAGTCATTATGTCACAACTTTCTTAATGCTAGTCATAGCAAACTTGTGTAGTTCATGCATTAATTGCACTTTTGCACAAACGTAGTATACTAGTATGCACCTAATTCAATCATCAAGAGACAGAATAAAGTTCAAAGATGTCTTCCCCGCCAACACTTCCCCGCCACCTCCCAACCCTCCTCCAACGGGCGACTACTCTCCCCCACCACCTCCAGCTCCACGGTCTCATCCTCAAGACCGCTCTCGATCACCACCACCGCTTCGTCCCTCGACTCCTCTCCCCTATGTGTACCCATTCCATCCAACATGCTCGTTCCATCTTCGACGCCCTCCCCCTTCCGCCATCGATCCATGCTTGGAACACGATGATCCGGGCTTATGCGAAGAGCCCACGTAATTTAGAATCCATCCGGTTGTTCTCAAAGCTACGGCAAGCTGGATTTAACCCGAATAACTATACTTACCCTTTTGTTCTGAAGGCTTGTGGGAGTTCTTTGATGGTAGATGTCGGAAGGACGGTGCATGGATTGGTTTTGAAGGTGGGATTTGTGATGGATACTTTTGTTGGGAATACTCTTCTGCATATGTATGCTTGTGCTGGGGTGATAACGTCGGCGAAGACAGTGTTCGACGAAATGCCGATGAGAGATGTGGTTTCCTGGAGCTCCATGGTCGAGGGATATGTATCTTGGTAGGTAATATCTGAGTCTTTCAATAATTTGACTTATAGTTACTGGTCAATTCCTTGATCATCTAGGATTCGGTTTTTGAGCATAAGCTCACTGTTGGGATAAGCAAAATTGCTAGCTAGGTCCAGGTTGATACAAGATTCATATACAAACATTTCTAGAAAGTAATTTAATTTTTAGGGTACCACTGATCATATTGTCCACCAAGTTGGAAAGCAATCAAGCATAGATTTTAACCTTTCTAGATTCCTGATATACGGGTGTTAATCTAGTATAGCATGTCCAAGTTGAAGTCAGATTGTGGGTTGGCAAGCACCTTATATCTGAGATTGACGTATGAGATATTGTGAAAATCTTTAATGCAGAATCTTGAGGAGATCAATAATAAAAATCATTCATATAGCTGACCATTAGAATTGATGAAACTGGCATGTAAAATTTGTTAGATGGTAATCGCTGTATGATTTTAATAAGGCGTTATTATCTACTCGGTTATTATTGTTACCTATAACTTTTAAGGAAGAACTCTGCTCTGTATAGCACACTGAGGGATTCCATGTTGTTTCCAGTGATCATCCTGTCGATGCTTTAGCCATGTTTCGGCAAATGAGGCTAGCAAATGTGGAACCTAATTCTGTTACTCTTATAAGCCTGTTGTCAGCTTCCAGTCATCTGACTAGCGTAAAGATTGGGCAGTCCATTCATTCATACATTCTAGTGAACAAACTTGAAGTGGATGTCGCATTAGGAACTGCTCTTGTTGACATGTATGCCAAATGTGGGTACATAGATGAAGCCTTCCGAGTCTTCAGTTCAATGAAAGAAAAGGATCTCCAGACATGGACAATTATGATCTCCGGCTTCTCTGATCATGGCCGTGGAGAGGATGCCATCGCTTTATTCAACCGGATGGAGAGCAATGGCATGAAGCCAGACAGCGTTTCTTTCTCCTGCATCCTATGTGCCTGCAGCCACCTGGGTCTGGTTGAAGAAGGTAAACATTACTTTGAGAGAATGGTAGATGTGTATAAGATCAAGCCAAGGATGGAACACTATGGATGCATGGTTGATCTATTCGGTCGAAGTGGGTTGGTAAAAGCTGCATATGAGATTATCAATAGCATGCCTATAGAGCCGAATGGTGTCATACTAAGATCTCTCATGGGCGCATGCAGTAAGTATGGCGTAAACTTTGACGTGGATGAGAGAATGGCGAAGCTCTTGCTTAAAGTGGAGCCTGAACTTGGTTCCAACTATGTTCTGAGAGCTAATGTCTCTGCATTGTCTGGTAACTGGAATCATGTAGCAGAGCTAAGAAGCAGCATGATAAGGAGCGGTCTGAAGAAGGTTCCCGGCCACAGTTGGATGGAAATGATTGGAAGTGGTAGTGTCAGCTGTGCTCTATAATTACAAAATAGGAAATGGGAGCTTATCATCCTAAGATATCTATCTGGGTTCAGGCACCGATGAGGTGTGACACTGTGAGCAGTCAGAAGAATAAGCCACTGCAGAGGGGGAATGGTGACCAAGATACGAATGCAAAGAGGTCAGGAAAGAGTGAATGCAAAAAACTACACAGTACAAACTAATCTTTAACTGTAGTGATCCGAATCACTACCTGCATCTCTGCAGCAGTTCAGCAATATGAAAGTTTAAGAACCAGCTATCTGAGAGTCTGTGACGTGTTATTTAGGACTGCACTATGCTGATCAACATCCAGAAGAACATGCAGAAGTCTGAGGTAAATCAACTTGATGTGAAGCTACTGTATGACATACTTCATGAAGCATGAATAGAGATAAATTTAGGACTCAGTTGCCGCACACCTATGGTGCAAAAGTACACATTGGATTATATTAAGTATTCTCATTATTCCTTCGATAAATAACATCAGATACTTCGAAGGGAGAACCTTATCATGGATTCAAGATGAGAAGAGATGATCAAAGCAATCCCAATGTCTCAATGTAAAGGGGAAATGGGATGTCAGGGGAGCCCTGTTCCATCTGTAACTCTCATTCTAAAAGACGAAGGTAAGCACATTGATCGATTTTTTATTCAATTCTGGATGAAAATTGTTACTATTATTTCTTTTCATAGAGAGGGATTACTAGTTCATCAGTTATGTCCTGGAATTAGACAATTGAGATTCTAGTGGCTGATGATAATGGCAGACATTCTATATTGACTTTATGATTAGTGGATATCTGACATTGTTTGTGATGATAATTATGGTTATAATGCATAGGAAACAACTGCTGCCATTCATCAAATCTTCATAGCTTACAAACTACAGGAACTCATGAGAAATACGACTCTACACCATAACTCATCCTAGTTGTTGTTACACACCACTGAATAGATTCACATTAACATTAACCTACACTCCTCGCCGGCCGGAGTCTGATTTAGTTAAGCTCCTGAGCCTCCCCAGTAACCTCACCTTTCCCTCCCACCTGGCCCTCTTTCCTTTACCCCGCTTCCCCGGTACCACACTCTCCCACCCCTTCTCTAGTGATGTCCCCTCCTCCTCTGACCCCTCCGATGACTCTCCTCCCCCTCCGGCCCTCGCCTGCAGCTCAGCCACCAGCTCCCGCACCGCCGCCTGTGCATCTTCTCGGCTCCGCAGCAGCACCTCCCCCACCTCTGCCACCGTCATCCCTCCTCCGGCCCTCACGCACCCCTCTACGGCCTCCAACAGCTCATGATCCTCTAAACCAATGTATCTCTCCAGCAACTCCCTCACTGCCGCCACCCCGCATGGCCCCAACTTCACATGCACGTCCATCCTCCCTGGCCGGAGCAATGCCGGATCCAACCCTTCCTTATAGTTCGTCGTGAATATAATGATCCTTTCTTCGCCACAGCACGACCATAAACCATCAGTAAAATTCAGCAACCCTGATAGTGTCACTTTACTGTTGCAGTTGGTATCATCGTCGTCGTCGTCAAGATCGTCGTCGAGTTTTTGAATGTTTTTGTGAAGCTTTCGTCTTGCTTTGTTGGTGCGGTCGGCGGTGAGGTCGAGGGAGCAGTCGATGTCCTCGATGACGATGACAGAGCGGTTGGTCGTCTGTATGAGAAGCGCGCGGAGCTCCGAGTTGTCTGCGACGCGGGTGAGCTCAAGATCGTACACATCGTAGTGGAGGTGATTGGCGATGGCAGCAACGAGGCTGGACTTGCCGGATCCCGGCGGTCCGTGGAGGAGGTAGCCGCGCTTCCACGCACGTCCAGTGCGTTGGTAGAACTCGCCACCGGCTGCAAACGCGTCGAGATCGGAGATGAGGAATTGCTTCATTTCGGGGTCAAGTGCGAGGGTGTCGAAGGTGGCAGGGTGCCTGAACGGCACCGATGCCCATGCACTAGACTCGCAGCTGGACCCACCGCCGCCACGGCCTGCATTGGTGTGCAGGCGGCGCTGGCGTGAGGCACGGGCAAGGGATTCCGCCGCGGAAGAGACGTGGGCGAGATAAGGCCGGAGAAGAGAAGGGTGGCGCTTAGGGAGCCGAAGCGAGAAGGCTCGGCGCTCCTCAAGGGAATCCTGGAGGGTGTCGACGTGGTGAGCCCAAAGCAACCTCTGTCCGACGAAGCAGTCCTCCACCGCATGGTTGGGGGAGAGGGAGAGGCATGGCATTGCGTCACGGGCGGCGCCACGGGGACGCGAGAGGGTGAGGCGGGGCAAAGTGGAAACGGCGCGAGAGGGGGAGGAGGAGAGCAGAGAGTGGTGGATGTAGAGGTGGATGTGGCGGTAGAGATCGTTGGGTTCGACAGCTGAGGAGCCGAGGAACTCCGGCACGTCGTAGTAGGAGTAGGGAGTGAGCCAGTCTTGGAAGGACTGCCATAGTGAGTGTAGTAGAAAGAGAAGTTGGGAGGGGAGGACGTTCTGGAGGACAGTGAGTAACCCCAGAAGTGACCACATCTGAGACAAGAGCTCCATTGCCTCTGTTTCTCTTCTCCTCCTACTGCTACTACTGCTATGTATAACAACACAGCTGCAGTAACTGCTATATTTTGTGGCAAATAAGGCTCTCTTGTGATGCTACTGCTAGCTGCTATATATAGCAGTAGAAAGAATGTACTACTGTTGCTGCTGGCCTGCTACTTGGGCTGAGTGTTTGGAGGGCAGTGAGGATTGGGGTTTTGTTTGGATTTTATATATATAGGGTAGATGGCAGTGGAGAGAAGAGGATTGTAGGGTTAATGATGCATGCAAGGGTGAAGGAGCGGGGGAAAAAGGAGTAAAGTGAAAGGTGGAGAGGAGAAGCAGCAGGGAGGGGGGTAGACTTTAGTTTTGCTTTGTTTCTTTTGTGTTGAGTGCCTCGGGAGTCGTGCAGCATGAACACGAGAGAGAGTACGTGCATGAAGTTGTGCGTGAAGCTTTTGCTTTAAACAGTCTGTGTTCTTGCCATTGTTGCTGTATTGCTAATTAATCACCAATTACCTCAAAAATTTGTGTTTGTGAAAAGATATAATGCAGAGCCCAGCATGTTTTAGTGTGTTGTCTGTCTACAGCTTGCTATATGAGATTGTCAAAGACTAATATCATTCTTCCATTTTGATCCATGCTCAATATTGACCTAAATGCAATGTTATTTGTCTCTTGACTTAGGACAAGCTATAATGACCCTATTCTCTTTAAAATCGCTCCTCTTTATTCTCCTTTATAAACTTTTTTATATCCTCCAAAATATATATTTCAGCTGAAAAATTGCAAACGTAGCTTTCATTCAGTAAAGCTGAGAGCAGGGTAGGGGTGTGTGTGTGTGTGTGGATAAGGAGAGGTCAGCCCATCTGAGAGGTAGACACTTCTTTAAAAGGGAATAAGAATAAAGCCCCCACCCCTCTAATAATAAAGTGAAAAGGGTGAGTAAAAAAACAACCTAGTGTCCATGTACAGTCTCAAAATCCAATTCTTGCTACCCATGGAAGTGCATAACTATGCATTGCTATAAGACATGTCTTACATCTGAGAAGGGATTTGCTTAAACTATATATTTTCATGTTAGTTTTTCGTGACATATATTAAAGGCTGTTAGTTCTATGTATCTCTAGACTATTTCTTCTCCTTTTATGTACGTTGATGTGTTTTAAAGGGCTTTGTGCCTTTGTGGAAGTGCCACTTTAATTGGTATCTTTGCTGTAATCTTTCTACTTTGGTTCCTCATAGACGACGGCATCTTAACCACATGCTTAAGCATCTGTTTTTGAGTACTAGGGAGTACTTTCCTTTGTGTTCATGTCATACATCATTTGGTATAGATTCTTGGAGGAGCTTTCCATCCATTCTCATCCCTCTACTCTATTCCTTTATTTTTCCCTTCTGGGCTTTCTTTAGGCCTTGCAAAGTTGATGAAAGCTAGCAAGCCCAAACTAAGATCTTCATCTCAGTTGACTATAGATGGAGATCTTATCCAATGTATGTTCTTGAAGATGGTGTTCTAAAAATCATCGAAAATTGAGATATGAGATAATGATTGTTAGACATAATTATTTTGGTGCAAGGATTTTGCTAAGTTTTAAGAGAATCATTGCATACTATATTATTGAAGAGTAACAAGGGGTCTTTAATTGTAGAGCTCTTTATTAAAAACACTGATTGAAGTGCTTTGATGCTCAAATTAAAGGCATCTTCTTGTCTTTTACAGATATTAGAACTAATTGAACTCCTTTCCCTTTAGTGCTCATGTCCTCTGTGAGCTTCTTTACTTTGTTTGTTTAGATATCCTTTTTTTTGGCGCATAGATAGCAGCATCTAATGCACATGATCAAGGATCTGAAAGAAGCCTAAAAACCACTTTTTGGATGTTATATATATCCTCTCTTTTGTCATATTAACCTTTTTAATTATGTCTACCTGTTAGCTTTATCACACCTTGTTTAGCCATCATGAGGGAGGAATACAACTTACTTATGTGGTATATATTTAAGAGTAATTAACTCTCTTTTGTCATATTAACCTTTTTAATTATGTCTACCTGTTAGCTTTATTACACCTTGTATAGCCATCATGAGGGAGGAATACAACTTATATGGTATATATTTAAGAGTAATTAGCAAACTAATTTCTAATATTGGTAACAGGTACTAAATTCTCAGTATTCTCTAAATTGAAGGAAATATGTATTGTCTTCAATTAAATGATGTGATATGTAACTCTAATCTCTAGCTTTATGTTAGATATCCTACGTACTATGCATATGAGAAATATTGCATCAATGTAGAAGAATGAAAACAATTTTGATGATTTCTACTGATTATATTGGACATCAAGGAGAGGGAAAAAATATTCAGAATAGGCAAAGTGTTAATTTCTAGGGTAATAAAACTGCCTGAAAAGACATTAAACATCAAAAAACCCTCTGAAATCATAGGGTCGTTTGAAAAATCTCCCCGGAGTTAATTTAATGCGAAGATATGAGTGAAATTACTAAATTAGTCTTAGCTATAACGAGTATATTGTCCTAATGTCCAAGGGCATCTTAGTCATTTAATGCGAAATTTAACCATGATTAAGTCTCTTAACGGGACAGAAGGGTTTGTATGAAATAACCCATTGTTTTCAGGAATTTTGTGACATTATCAGAAATTTAGAGGGTTTTGTGACATTTAGTGTCTTTTTGAGGAGATATTCTGATGTTAACCCAAAATCTAAACTTAAGTGGAAGAACTTATAACTACAGGTTCTCCATCCATATTGGGCTTGTGATGTGGACCTGACTGTGTTAACTGCAAGGCCCACTCATCATCTTTGTCACACCACACGACGAGGCTTGATGTTGTGGAAACTAAAATGGCTCTTCAATGCTTATCATGGGTTCTACTCAGTTTTTGTCTGAGATTAGTTGGTGAGAGGTGGCTCATATTTGCCCGCCAACACCCACCTCCCCCAGTATTGGGCTTCGGAGGATGGCATCACGGCCCATGACAGATTTCTGTAGACCATGCTAGTCTTTGTAAGCTCAACTCATCAAACCAAAAAAAAAACACCCCCCCCCCCCACCCCCCTCTCCCCCCTCCCAAACCAATTTTGCACTCATTAATCGCCTTAAATGAGTGCAAAATCTAATAAGATACGCTGGTCACTAATTGAGCCAAAATTCAGTGTCCAGGAATCACATTTAAATCCTCCTTTCCTTAATTAGATCATTAATTAAGAAGATACACTACAACTAATCATGCTCATGACTCGTGCCTTACCAAAATCATCTTCCCTCCTCTATTCATATATGTCCACCATCTCAAACAACAACTCCTAACAGTCATTAACAAAAGCCAGCCAGCCAGCCATGAAGAAGTCCCAAGCCATCAGTGCTCTCTTTGCCATTCTGCTTGCTTTGTCTCTTGGTATCTAAAAGCTCATTTGGAATTAATGCATGGTTTCTTGGTGTATATATTGGATCAATGATGTGCTTTTGGTGATTGGTGTATAATGACAGGGTGCAGGGCTGAGGAAGCTGCTGGTGCAGTGGAACAACGGAGGGACTGCTTTGATATTCTTTTGCCCTTGAACCACACCTGCACCATTGCTGAGTGTACCGCCCAATGCGAGGACGAGTTCCATGACACTATCGTCAAAGTTAGCTGTTACACTAGTGAGATCTGCAGATGTGATTTGGCGTGCCCACCATCATCATCACCATGATAATTAATAGTTATCTACTTCTTTGTCAGCTGTGATGAATTGATAATGTCGATCTGCATGCTTATTTGCTGTCTGGAGGAGAAAAGTTACATGATATTTGAGTCATTTCAATAAGAATAAGCAGTTCGATCTCAATTGCCTTGTTCAATACCTTTGCAGACATCCATATAGGCACCTGTCTCATATACATGTAGGATAACTTCCTTCCATACTGCTGATGGCTCGATGGAGCTCAATTGGAGCACTTAAATGTAAAATCCAACAAATAGACAGGCGAACATAAGCGTGGGAAAATGCTAACCTGTTGATTGACGACATCACCAAAAGACAAATCTCTAATGTGATCGAGTTCAGCAGAAATCAACACACACAGATTACTAGTTTTGGAGGGTGTATCTCCCATGCTCCCTAGAATATGAGCCACCTCTCAATAGATGAGATCGATCTTTGGAATTGGATTTTCGGGTTTTGAGGGACTTCCTTGTGTCATTGTATTCTCTTGTTAGGGGAAGTGAGAGATGGATGTTCTCTTGTCCTCAATCATTAATAAATGAAGTTGGGACTCTCCTTCTTTGCCATTGGGTGTCTTCTTGCATGGGTCTGTGATGAAAGAAGATGAAAGAGGTCCTGGTCAAGATGAAATCTTAGCTCCATCACTTGGAAAATGAAGTCAAAAAATTTATCCGTTGTGTTTTCTCGGTCACAAATATGGTTTGAAGTTTCAATCGATCCTGATCCAAAACCCTGAAATATATCAGGTTTTATCAGGTTTTAACTAGGGATGGCAATGGGGCCGGTTAAGCGGGTTCCCGCCCCGACCCACCCCTAATAGTATGGATTTGGTAAGGGTTTGGAGCGGGCATGGGGAAGGGAAGATAAACCCGGAAGATAAACCCGAACGGGTTTGGGATGGGTTTGATTTTAGGCTTAAAAAACCCGAACCCGACCCGATTATATATGTATTTTACTTAAATACCCTTATTATATATGCAATTGAATATTATAGGTATGTACACTTGCAATTAATTTTTGAAGTTAGTGATTGTCACTTTTTTCAAGTGTTGATGTATTTTAGATGTTGCACACTTGCAATAAATGCTCTTTCACTTGTCGATTTTCTATTTTTATAGTATGTGATTTATCAGTTTTTATATTACATTTTATCATGTTTGCTGTGACATTATATAAGGTGGGGCGGGACGGGACGGGGATGGGTTAAATGGGTTGGATTTTAAACGGGGATGGGATGGGGTATGCAAACCCGCATGGGTTTGGAACGGGTTTGGGGGTGAGTTTTTTTACATGGGATGGGTATGAGATCATGTCAACCCGCCCCAAACCCACCCCGCTGTCATCCCTAATTTTAATAGGTTTTAACACATGTCAATCTCAAAACTAAGACCGAAACCGAAACTTCGAGCTTTGGTCGCAACCCCACCTTCAGACCTCTCATCCCCCCGCTCTCTTATATATACTAGGTGGACCATTGCCTAACCAACACCCTTCTCTCTCTCCTCTCTCCCTCTCTCCCTCTCTCTTTATAATAACCAACATTATATCACAAATTGATTATGACTTTACATATGACTCAGCAAATGGGCTGTGCCACCCTCACTATCCTCTCTCTTTATATTTATTTGATTACAACCTTATGCCACGGGTGTGCATGCATAGTTTTATAATTCAGATTATGACTCGTATGTCACGTCATAAAATATGAAAACAGATTTATGTGGCATGTACATTACACATGCTAATCCATCGGATACCGATGGATTAGATGAAAAATTTAGTACCTCACTACCGATTGATTGATCTAATCCATCGATACCTCACTATCGATGAACTAGATGAAAAATTCGGTACCTCATTACCAATATCTGACATGTGTATTACACATGTCATATATTGATAGTGAGATACCGATTGATTGATCTAGTCCATCCACTACGTTCTCAAATCAGTGCTCAATATATATAATATATACACGCACGCGCGTTGCATCGCCGAGAAAAGCTAACGTGGCAATGTGGCATCTCTCTCTTAAAAGCCAAGAAAAGCTAAGGTGGCATCTTTCTCTCTTGGAAGGCAAGAAGAGCTAACTATATTAGGAGGTACGACACACACACACACGCTCTCTCTCTCTCTCTCGCCAAGAAAGTTGGTAAGTTTGTTTAGGGAGGGGAATGGGGAGTAAGGTAGGTCACGTAGCACCTGGAGCAGGTTTCCTCCTGATAGGACTATGGCATCTCTTCAACCACATCAAGCTCCACTCCCAGCACCCAAACACTTACACCTCCAAGCCATGGTTCCCATCTCCACACCTAAGGTATCTCGAGCCCATCCTCATCATGGCCGGCAGCTGCCTCTCCATAGCTATGGACCTCTTCATCGGCCTGGCAGCCCACCAACCTCTCGACGTCGACGGCACCATCCCCTCCAACCATCTCCACAACTTTGAGCACGCATCCATCTCCCTCGCCCTCTTCCTCTACGCCGTCTTCACTGTCTACCTCGACCGCTCCCAAGTTAGAGGCGGCGACTCCTTGACCTACTTCCTCGGCGCCGTCGTCTTCTCGCAAGAGCTTCTCATGTTCCACCTCCACTCCACCGACCACGTCGGCGTCGAGGGCCAGTACCACTGGCTCCTCCAGCTCGTCATCGCCGTGTCGCTGGCCACCACGCTCATGAGCATCGGCTACCGAAGGAGCTTTATGGTCAGCTTCGTCAAGTCGGCGAGCATCGCCTTCCAGGGAGTCTGGTTCATTGTCATGGGGTTCGCGTTGTGGACGCCGGAGTTGATACCCAAGGGATGCTTCATGAACGACGAGGACGGCCGCATGGTGGTGAGTTGCCACGGCCAGGCGGCGCTCGATCGGGCCATGTCCCTCGTCAACCTCCAGTTCAGCTGGTTCATGTCAGGCTTCGCTGTGCTCGTTGTGATCGCTTACGTGATGTTAACTGAATGGTTCCCGGAGTCGCCGGAGTATATGGCCCTGGAGAAGGGAGCGGCTGCGGAGGAGTGTTGGTAACCTTCATGCATATGCATGATGTATGAGAAATGTCGCTTATTGTTAAGCGCGCGTACTTTGTGTCTCTATCAGTTATAATAGAGATTTGTGCATATGGCAACGTAGGGTAAAGATTTGCGTACTCATCTATGTTGGATATTGAGTCACCTGATCCATTGACACCCCGTTTGGCAGCCGGCTGCTAACGGGGGTGAGGGGCCAACGAGGCCTCGTTGGCCAACGATATTCTAAATTCTAAACCCTAAATCCTAAATCCTAAACCCTATACCCTGTCATTGGCCAACGAAGGTGGAGAGGGGATTTTGTGGTGGGCTCGGGGTTACCAACGAAGCCGGCTGCTAACGAGGCTAGGCTAACGAAGGTGCCAAACAGGGCCTGATAGTGTTAAGTGACTTGATCAGTAGTCATCTATCGATTAGATAATTGACACATTCAATTAATAGATATCTACTAATTAGTTAATCTAATTCATCGGTTAAACACTATCGATGAATTAGTAACCGACAGATTAGATGATTTAATTGGTAGACATTTATCATCGACAACCCCAAAATCGGGTCGGCAACATATTGCTTTTGAGTGGCTATTGGATGCCACCCAAAGGCTCCGCTTCCATAACCCAAGTCCCCGCCCAAACCTCCAATAGCCGGTATGTCTTGCGGTGCTTGTTGGTAGTTATATGTATCTCGTGTTGTATCTTTTGCTGAGAAGTTGTCTTTTTAATGTGTCCACGAGTTAATTGTTAACCCAGTCTTAAGGCTTTGTCTAATCACAAAACAAAAGTGTCTACGGGTTAATCATAACAATGTGATGGGTTTTGAGTACGTGAATGTGTAGATTTTTTCACTTACGTAGAAGTCAAGCTTCTCCTTCCTCCTTGCTTTTATGTTTTCAAGTTAGACATAAGAACCACAAAAAAAAAAAAAAAAGAGGTGATATTAGAGGCAGATTTGAATATTTGTCTCGAAGAAGGAGATTGCGTATAATCTGATTTTATTCATCAGCAAATTCCAAAGCTATTTTAGATGAAGAAAAAGAAAATACATTTCGATCTATTTTTCTTTTGAATCGATTTACTATAAGGTGATTATATATGCATCACAGAAATTGATAGTGCACCGCACCCATTTTTTTGTTTGGTGATTTTCCATCAAATTTTTTGATACAGTTCGGTAGCATTCTACCGGACCATATAAAAAAATTCGATGAAAAGCCACTGAACTTGTATCATAAATTCAGTGATTAATCACCGATTCAGTTAGGTGCGGTGCACTTATCACACCGGGTGGTGCATATATAACCACCCCTTACTATATTTGTTGTGTTTGAGCTGGCTGTCCTTGAATCACATTAGTCACACTGAATGCCTCTAACTCCTTGAATCTGTGGGTGTCTTAGTGGTTGGCTTCAGCTTATCTTTCTGGTTCTCCGTTAACTTCTCACTTAGGTTCTCCATTCACTTAATCCATTAACTATCTAAGGGCTAATGTAGTCACAAAAAAACCCATTAACTATCTATAATATTATTAGGCCTGCTTGGTCCTTACGTTAGTCACTGGAACGACACGGGCCCAAATTCAAAGCCCCGGTTGGTGGATTCGGGGGGCCTCAAGTAATTGGCCCTCAAGTAAGTGGATCTTAGCCGTCCATTCAAATGGACGGCCAGATCCAACTCATGGGCCCAGTGTTTATTAAAAAGAAAATACAAAAGTTATCTCCCCGATCTCATCGCCGGACTCCCGTCTTCGCCTCGAGCTCCTCGCCGCCGGACACCGCCTGGCCTCCCTCTGCGACCCCGGAACTGCACCGAAGTGGTGAATCCTCTAGGAACTTTCACACCCAAGTTCGACGATGCCGACGGCGATGTCGACACTACGGTCCAACCATGGTCCACTGGCAGTCACAGTCTCTTCCATCTCCACTGCTACATATGCCACCACCATTTTTGATCTTCTGGGCCCATCCTGATTCCAATCCTATGTACTCCATTCATTCCACTCCATTATAACCAAGCTAGCTTCTCTTCTCAGCAATGGTGCAGATGCACGCTCCAAGTATGCTTTTGGTCTTTTGGAGCAATACAAAGATCCACGCACACAACTCGGCCAAGAGATTGGTGGCAAGAGGACACTGGTGTCGTGTGATCAGAGCTCGGGAAAGCTTGGGGATGGGTTGTTCATGGCCGGCTGTGAACGTGAGGCAGATGGTGTGAAAGGCGAGGTCTAAGTGGAGGCAGGCCATGAGATCCAGGTTGAGCCAAGCGAGGTTTGGCTATGATCCAGAGAGCTATCATCAAAACTTCGATGATGGGTTCCTTCGTGACTCCATTATCTAATCTTTTCTTATATGCTCTGTTTTATGTTGGCTGGTTCTTTTACTGAAACATGGATTTCTTGTGAGTAGTAGTAGCCATCCTCCACCTCCTCCCGAGATCTCTTGTGAGTAGTAGTAGTAGGATTCATCGGTGCAGTTCTGGGGTCGCAGAGGGAGGCCATGGCGATGTCCGGCGACGAGGTGCTCGAGGCGACAACCGGAGTCCAGCGATGTGATCGGGGAGATGGCCTTTTGCATTTTTTTTAATGGATATTGGGGCCCACGAGTTGGATGTTGGCCGTCCATTTGAATGGACGGCCAAGATCCACTTACTTGAGGGCCTCAAGTAACTTAGTTACTTGAGGCCCCCCGAATCCCCGGTTGGTATCATCTTGTACATGGGTCTGGGCCGTATTTGTACCACCCAAGAAGTGCGAAGTTCATGGATCTTTGCTTCATAAAACGAGATAAACTTCCCTGGAATGAATGATTCCAATTTTTCAGCAATATTTCAAGAGGAATACCTACAAGGAACCAAATATAAATAAGTTCAAGGGTATGTATACTAAAAAAATCTAATCATGTAAATATCTTCATCGAACTATAGATTGCATATATACCCTCCAAAATCCTCTTTATTGTGCACATAAACTTTGACTATCTTGACTAAATCTTGCCATTAAAAAATAAAAACTATGATCTTTTGAATGCAAAATCACCAAATAACCCCTTAAGTTTTATGTATATTTCGAAAGTCAGTGGTTAAGAGTAAATTGTCTCACAATTACTTCATCATGCAAGTGATATATTTTCCACATATGGTCATCTCTACCCTATATTTACTGAATTCTTTTATGCAACAATCACTTTGCACATATAGCCTCATAAAAATCCATGGTTGTTTTGGTCGGTTCAAGCTCATTGCAGTTAAGTCAGTGTAATCGAAGAAATTGAAATTTGATGATGATGATGAAATCTCCCCTAAAAACATATTAAATATCACAAAACCCCTTGAAAAACAAAACATTTCCAAAACCCCCATGGGGCTCATTTAATGTGAATGCATAAATGAAATTAGTAAACTAATCCTAACAATAATGGGTATATCTATGTAATTTTCAAATTTATTGTCCTAATGTCTAAAGACATCTTAATCATTTCATACCTTAATCACGTAATTTTTTTCTCTCATGCATGACTAAATTCTCTAAAGCGAACAGAAGGGGTTATGTGATATAACCTTATGTCTCCAGGGGATTTTACGAGATTGTTAGAAATTTAGGAGTTTGTGTGATTTTTGGTATGTTTTCAGGTTTATTATTATTATTAATATTAATTTTTATATTAACTCGACAATCTATATTTTAATTTCTATATTTTTTTTTTGATGAGTTGAGCCCTAAGGCTAGGTTAAAGGGAAAAATCCACTTACATTAATTCCATATTGGAGTGCCATGAGCACCCTCACGGACCAAACAAAAACAGAACTAGACTCTCTAGACCATGGAGCAACTGTGTCAGCTTTTTGATTATAGGATCTTAGAACACAAATGAACAAAACAGAGCCAAGCTTTAATAATTCAGACCAGACCTCCCTAGCCCTTGCACCAATAGCCGGATTTTAATTTCTACTTGACCTAAGGAAGTAATTAAGCTCGCCTGTTTGATACAGAATTCATGATACAACATATATATTTACCAAACACAGGATCTGCTCATCCAATTTCTTCATATGTCGTACCAAACACAAACTCATCATATTCACTATCATGCAATACAAAAGCTCAATCAAACACTTTTTATGATCATCATATACTGTATCATCAAATTCAACATAATCTTATCAACCTTATAAAGCACAGCGGAGAGAGAAAAGAATGCAGACATAACTGAACCAATCGGTAGAGGTCTTTTAAATTCAAGATCCAAGACGGAGAAGTAAAAGAACATGAACATAACTGGAAAACGTAAGGAGCTGATTAAAACGTGTCATGTGTCACGGCCCACACTGGTGCATGTATATATATGATGACACAATTGCATGAAATGATAGGTGCAACCAAACGGCACTAAATAACTTACATCAATATAATATACTGATTAAAGTAAAGAAAGTAGCTAACAAATATCCTGCCGACATAAACAAGACCCACCTGACTGCTTGACAAACATCAACCTTGCTTCGGAATAACTTGATGTAAAAACAAAAGAGATAATAATAGAACCATGATGCCCAATAATAGAACGATGATTCCCATCAGAACCATCTCCGTGTTGCCACGTGTACCATACGGGCGGGATTCCCTCACTACGTAGTGAGCCTTGATGTGGTCTTCTTTCTTTTCCTCCTTTTTCTTTTCCTCTTCTTTTCTGGCCTGCGGCCGGATCACTTCATCTTCTTCGTCTGTAGAATCTTCTAAGGGTAAGGCGGCATTGTCGAAGTCTTCTATCTCATCCAAAAGAATGGGTCCTGAATGATCTGCTGCTGCTTTATTCTTCCTTGAAGCTGTTTCCATCAAGTGGCAGTGCACTCTCAGAAGACGCAGTTCTCGGAATTCCATGGGGCCATTTTCCTTTTCATGTACAGCTTGTATTATATTTCTCAAATCTTGGGATACTTTGATGGAGTAAGGTTGGCTGAGAATCTTGATTGCGACGCTCTGCAAAGTGGGAACAGCACCACCCCATGCCTCCCACCATAATCCTGCAGAATTAATTTTATATATGGGTTCCGATTCAAATCAAAGAAGAATATGAAAGAAGCTGACTTCCTGCTTACTTGGATGACACTGATGAAGAGTCTCAATGGCCGTCTCTTGGAATATGCTCTTATCTAGAGCACAGTAGCCTTGGAGCTCCTTTAGAAGTTTGTCACGTTCACCACTGGCGGGCACCATCTTGTCAATGCCGTTCACCAAGGCTGGTATGTCTCGCTCATTGTCCAGCTTCACTTCATTATCATAGAAGAGGTGAGGATTCAAATAAGCCCCCATTTTGTATATGCTACGATCCATTCGTTGTACCATCTTGTCATAAGCAGGCCACAAATTCAAGGAATCGTCGCCCATCTCCCTCGCACATACTTGTGTCGCGTCCCTGGCTTTCAAGTAGGCATGGTATATGTAACCCAAAGTTGACGTATGGCCGTCAACCATCATCGATATCTTGAGGAGAGATTCAATCGCTATCATGGCTTTCTTCCCTCGCTCCCAAAACCCAGTTTCTTCGACCAATCTCTTCACCTTCGTGACCTTCGAATCTCTAGCAGTACTCGTTTCCTCTAAAGCAAACATGCGTCGAAGGGCTTCCTCGTCCTTCAAAGCTAGCTTCAGCTCCAGAAATCGTTGAAGATATTTTGATTTATTCGGATTTCGTCGAAATTCATAGTCATTCCTCGAAGCTAGCTTCAGCTCCAGACATCGTTGAACATATATCGATTCATTCCGATTTTGCTCGAATTCATGGTCATCGGTGTGAATTTTGCTCAAGTAATGGTATGTTGAGTTGCTTTCCAGGAGTTTGACAATCTTTGTAGCAGTCTCATTTATCTCACGGAAAAACTCGGTCCGCTGTATGCTCTTGACAACGTCACCGAACGTTGATTTGTAAATTCTTGACACAGGCACATATGTGCTGGAATCCACCCTTGCAATATCAGATCTAGAGAGCCCATAATCATAATGTTCAAGAACCTGAACCACATTTTCAGAACCCAAATGCCTGATAATATCTGAAACAAGCCGATATAGTCTGTTGCTGCTCCAATATTCTGTCGAACGCATCGAATCCAAGAGGATGGCATCCTTAAGACAGACTGCCATCACCGTAATATAATGCATTGATTTAAATTTCCAACGATCTATTATCAATGTACAACCATATATCTTGCATGATTGTTTGACAGATTCCACATATGAAACTGCCTCACGATTCAATTCTGAGATCAATTTCTTGCTCCCCAAATCACTGCTCAATGGCTCACATCCAGGACCGTTGTCTGCAACCAATTCATAAGCTTCAAGAAAATGTGGAGACCTAAAGCAATCGAGCGGTATATCTTGACTAAAAGCCCATCGAACAAGAGCTTTACGGGCTTCTGTTTTCTTTTTCTCCTGTAGCATTTGATCAGTGGGTTCTATCTTGACATCTGGTTGAGTAATTTGGGTTGAAGAGGAAGCCATAAGGTCACAAGAATCGGCTGTTACTTTTTGTTTCTTCGTTTTGTTCTGCTCCAATAGTCGCACACCATCCGAAGCAATTTGTTCAACTTCGGCCGAAACCTTTGGACATGGCTCAACATCATTGTTAGGGAGTTTAGCAAAATGATACCTCATCCGCGTTATGCCACCAGAAATAGTTTTGTGGCAAAATGTGCACTTGACCTTTTGATCATCGATAGGTATGATGTATTCCCACAGTACGTCCTTCGTCCTCCCCATAGTTGCTGACGCAACGACAACAATAGCAAGATCAATTAGCACAAAAGAGAAGAAAAAAAACAGAACAGACCGTCTATCAAAATTAAACGATTAAAATCATGGGATCC
>CAWUCF010000069.1:0-17896 GCA_963920575.1 Narthecium ossifragum | reverse complement strand
GGGTTGATCTCGAGGTCAAATCTTCAACTCCTCAAATTTGTTGAAAATGTATAAAATTTGCCATAAAAGTCTTAAGTAATGAAAAAAAACAAAAAAAAAAATGCCCCCTGAAGAAAAGAGACAAATGACACAAACCAGTTGCATTAACTTTATGCATGAATCAACAGAGCCAACGGACAAAACAGTCTTTACCACGTTCTCAAGGATACCACTTATTTCTCCTCCCACGTCGCCACTGTGTTTTCTTCATGTCATTTCATCATACTTGGAGACTAACTCGGGCTCACAAAGAGCTACCTCCTTCATGAATTAAGTACTTTTACTGGTGAGGCAGGCGGGCCACTCATTCAACATGAACTTTGACCAAATCTTGACATGCCTATGAAAACAGGGCCTACAGACCACCAATAGGCGCGCCTTATCGTAGACAAATCGATCGGAGCTGCCCCCGGAGCAAACAAGGATAGACTATTCACTCTGTCCTACGTACTGGCAGGGGAGGTGCCATCAGCTTGTATTCACCTCTTAGACTTAAGAGGTGAGATGCTCTTAAGATGGCGTAATCATAAAACGTTATCCTAGATCCATCTCCATCTAGGAAAAAGTATGAAATTGAGTCCTAGCAAAAGAACAGGTGAATAAAGAGAGAGAGAAGAGATAACTAGTAGTCAGGAAAACTACTGAGCATGGTCCACCTCAAAATATTGCGCGATCTACTGATACTTGGCGTCAGGTGAGGGAAACCAAGGACAGCCGTTGAAGCACATTTATATAGCTAAGATGGTGGGGGCGTGGGAATCAGGGCCAATCAAGTGGGGGCGGGGCAGCAAGCAACTACTGCTTGGCCTGGCGACAGTAACCAAACATATCACCTTCACTCGTAGTCGTAGCCGCCCTCCTCCACTAACATATCTTTATAAGCAACAGGGAGAACACAAGCTCATTCATTCACACACTTAAAACACCCGATCGAAGGGCCTACCAAGTACCAATTGCATTGATTTGGCTATCTCGACTTCTAGATCCTGATCCGGAGAAGAGAGCAGGTCCACTCCACAAATAACAACGTATATATACAAGTATTTCAAGAGGTGAATATATAATTTATGTCGACCTTGAGGTCCTTGATACAAGCTTCTTCATATCCGCCCAAACTCTTGTACTATATAGGCTTCGTGATGAAAAAAGTATCTAAAGATGGAGCTGGCTGTCAACCCAGGGGGGGAGTTCCGTCCGTCAACAAAAACAAAGCAGAGATACTTTTACAATTCATAGCACTACATGCATGTCATGTCATCACCTTTATTTCTCTTAAACGCACATTTAACTGGGAAAGTTCCCGATAAGTTTTGGCGAAGAAGTGATTCTAGCCACAGACACGTCAAAAGACAAATCTATAATTACTTTGCTCAGAATTTATTCGTCCTACACAAAAGAACGTAAATTTTACAATGAAAGTACCTTGATGCCATTCAAATTGCAACTCATAACCAAAATTACTGTTCTCAAAATTTATTCGTCCTACACAAAAGAACCGTAAATTTTACAATGAATATACCTTGATGCCATTCAAATTGCAATTCCACTGTCTTCCTATGCAGCCACCCAAAACTCTCAACTTGCTCTAACCAACTCAATCCATTTGCTAACCCACCTCATCTGATCCACTTGTGCAAGCCAGCCCAATACAATCCATATAACTTAATTTGACCCGACCTGATGTCCGACTGCGCATCCATGTCTTCTCCTTCTCTAAAATGTTCATTCAAGCCACTTGAAAGATTTAATCCAACTTGGTACATTGTAGTCACTGATCAGCTATTTTATTTCTTCATACTTCCCTTTTTTCCTAAAAACATAGTCCTTGTTCCATGTTCTTGAAACGCAGCATAACAGAAAGTCAAACAAGATAAGGTAGCAGAGTTGCCAGGAAGTATCTTTGCCTTAAGCAGTAAGAAGAAAAACCTAAAATCCCCTGTACAGAGTACAAGACTGACCATTTTCTAGTCCAAATTCCATATAATTTAACTTCTGCTGCCCCATGATACAGCTTGGCCTTAAACAAATTCCCTATTAGCTCATGGAGAATGATTAGAGCTGGACTATACAGGAAGCGTCCCAGGGACATCCAATCTAGCAACAGCCACTAGAATTCAGTGAACAAATTGCAAGCCACAAAAGCATTCTACTCCTAGCAAAATAACCACAAAAGGTGTCGGATAAGAGAATCAGGAGCAAAAGCTCTGAATAGATCTAATCATGCAACAAGCCAACAACAAATTCAGACTTACTTGCCTATAAACACATGATTAGGAAAGGCTAGCTTGTTGTATAGCACATCTAGCAATCTTTCAGCTTTGTTTAAAAAAAAAATTTGGTAAAGCATATAGGAAAATTTTGAATTTACATATCTCCTTTAAATGAAAGAGCAAAAGAGGTGCTTTCTAAAAAACACAGGATGAAGAGAGGAAAAGATAAAAAGAATGCAAAAAATTAGATCTAGTCCTTTTTTGCATCTTATGTTTTAGCTGTTCGAAGCTTACAATTTCAGCCTTTATAATGCTGATATAACCTACTCCCACCAAAGCTATTATGAAGTAATCACTAACATCACTAATGAAGCTTTTCTGGGTTTTTTTTGCCGATGTTCCATAAAAGCTCCACTTTCCATCTTTTAAGCTCAACATAAAGAGTACAACATCATCACACTGTATGAATTGATTAACATAATCGAGGCATTAAAAACAGGCAAGACTAGAATGAGTTTAGACATGGGAGCACAGGATATGAACTAACAAAATCAGAGATGAAATAGTAGATGCTGTGTCAAATCTGAAGTATATCTTGCAATTTCACTGGTTCTGTTGTTCCTAGCAGTTGGTCTCATTCTCTTGTTTACAAGTTACATTCACTTTCTAAATCTGGATCCCTTGTTCTTTCTGCCACTGTCCCTCCCATCCCAGGCACTGCCCCAGAAAAACAAAGACATCCAGAAAAGAACGGCCAAGATAATCCGCACCCTGTCCTGTATTCTGGAAAGAGTAGCTTGCAGGCCTGTATGAGAAAATAGCATCACAAATACGAAAAGTTGTCTGTAGAAGAAAACATGAATTGCAATAATCTGCTTTGATCATTGGCGTTCTCCAAAATAACTGACAATATTCTGAAGTTATTATAAACTATCATCACACAAGCATATGGTCAACGGAAAGCCTTCATAAGTGTCCAGAAAATAATTAATCCAGAAAAAAAAAAACAAACCAAACCAATGAATGTCTTTAAGTATCAATAAGTATAGGCATAATTCCAAACCAATTTACTGACCAAGTGCAGTGGGACATGATTATATCAATCAAATGAAAGGATGACACTAGGTAATATTCAGTGGTATATAAACAAAAGGATCTTGGTAATCACCACATGGGATGATGACAGTTGAGTGAATACTAAATGATTTTGCTCCACTAAAATTAAATATCCACTTATGAAGCAAGTGGCTGTGTTATTATTTACCATAGACCGTAGCGCCATTTGCGTATTAGTTGATTTTAGAGGTTGTATTTTTGTAACATAACCAATATTGAAAGAGTGGTACAACTAATAGCCAGGTGCTTGAAGGAGCATAACAAGCTATGAAGTATGAATAGAAGCATCCACTTAATGTCGCTAAGCATCATTGGATACTAGTCAGTTGTTCGAGGTGTTGCTCTAACCAAGCATTACATAAAAAGAATCATGTATAGTTCTAGTATATGACATCTTCGTATTGCTACAGCTTGTGTTTGTCGAGTAAACATCAATTCGCCATATATGCTTTCATAACAAACAGTTCTACTTGATAAACAAGATATAGACATTTCTCGTAATGAAGTATGTGGGCATGTTGCTAGAAACAGTGCAGAAAGTTTCCAATAATTGAATTAAAAGACTGCTTGTTACAATAAGCCAAACAGAAACCTAGAGATACAGACTTATAAAATTTTGCCATAGGTGGTTGCATTCGTTTTAGCAAGACATCTAAGCCTTTCAATTGTGTAAAAGAATCTTTCTGTGAAAGGAACCCATCCAGACTTCATGGAAGCTATGAGAGAAGAGTATATGAAAGTAAGTCGCAGAACTTGAAGTAGAGGATCAATTCTTTTTGTGTGTGCTTGTGCTATTGATTTGGTGGAGGACAAGCAGCGATCTCAGTTGAAAGATAATGGAATGGTGACATTGACAGTGTCAATTGCGACTTGCAAGCAGGTGGTGCACTCACTCAATCAACAACAATAGATAACCGTGAGAACTTGCTTGTGCTAATGGTTTCAAAACATAAGTAGATTTCATCCAAAACCATTTGCTTTGGCAGGATTTGATTCGGATAATGAATGATCCAAGATGCTTGGTATCGACTGTTATTAAATGAGACCTCCCAGTTGGTTTGCGAGTGTGTGTGGAAGCAGTTCGAAAATGTTTTGCTAACTCACAATATTTATCCACGTGAAAATTCGACATCTTATTACCCGGGCGTTATGGTGTTGAGAGGGGGGACAGAAGGAGCCAATCCCAAATAAAAATTCCAACATTTCTGGGTAAGAGCAACTCAAATAGGAAATTCTTCTACAGAATAAGCGCCCAGAATCGATCTATAAACAAAACAAAACAAAACAAAACAACACACAACGTACTTTGAAACAACATCAATCTCGTACCATTGTTGAGGGTAATCCAATTCACATTTAAGGAAGAAGCATGAAAAAGTAGAGGGGTGCATACCGGCAAATGTCTCGGAGTCATTTCCGAAGGGAGGCTCGGGAGGGCCCGCGCTGGCGGCGCGGAGGCGCGTGGACCATCGATAGCTGTGAGGCTTCCAAGGGATGCATAGGGATAGACGTCGCGGGGGTGAAGGAAAGCAACGGATGAGGCGCCGGAGCGAAGGAGAATCGACCGTCGCAGAGGCGAGAGAGGGAGGAGAGTATATAATCGCCATTTGGGAAAGACTGCGTAAGCGTAAGGGCATCGAGCTGCAAAGGACACCCCGCGCACTCACTCTGCCTCCCCAAAGCTTGGATGAGAGATTCTTCTCGATGTTTTAAGTTTCGCTCGGTGCCGACTCACACGCACACACGTAAGCGACGACACGTGTCTGTGTCTGAATTAAGACTTCACGGGATCAATTATCGCTAGCAAACGGCATTTCCTCTCTCTTTTGCTTGGCAATTGGCATGGAACCCAGGCACACTGTCAACGGGTTCTATTTACCTCATCCCATTCACTTTCCTCCTCCATCCATCCATCCGTCCAGTTAGATTTGTTTGAATCTCAAGGGCCTCTGTATCTCAATCAGTATTTTTTTTAATGTTTTAAATTATTGGATGAGATCTAACAATTAAACCTAGGCCAATGATATAACTCACTTTTAACATCCGACGTGCATAATTAACTAACTAGGATTTTTTCCCTGTAAATGTAGAAGAAAGAGAGGGGTTTATAAATTACGGCTCATTAATTATATTTGGCACGTATCAATCACTTAATAATGTCTGTTTGCCAGTCGCAGTATCCACATCGTTTCGGTATTTCTCCTGAGAAAGAGCTCATTCTGGTCCTGCTATCTGGTAAGTACGCACGTATAGGATTTTTATTAATTATCTTTAATGTAAGTACGCACGTATACGATTTTTATCAATTATCTTTAATGGCTTGGACTTGACACTACACTGTGACTGGACTGGCTTTTTACATCCACTCAGGGTGCGTTTGGCAAACCTTAATCTGATGAATTAGCTGAATGAGGAATCTGTGGAATTAGCTGAATGGGGAATGAGCTGAATCTGGTGATTCCGTAGATTTTGGTTCTGTTGTTTAGTTGGTCTGTATGGGATGAGCTGAATCTGTTGATTCTGGCGTTTGGCTTGTCTATTATGGATGAGCTGAATCTGCTAATTTTGTTCAAATTAATAATAAAACTTTAAATTTTCTTCAAATTAAGATATATTTTTTATTATAATAATAACAATATCCACGAGATATGATTGATCGAAATTATTGAAAATTTAGGTCAAATTAATTCTTTGAATGCATCTAATCATGTAAAATGATTGATCAAAATTATTAAAAATTCAGGTATAATTTAAGTTATAATATATTAAATGATTTTATAAATTAAATTATATCAAATATTTGCTTTAAAAAGTACTCAATATTGGTCTCATAACGAAGATATCGATGATATCTTTCCAATGAGACTAATTTCATAAAGTTTCAACATGTATATTTAAAGTTATGATAAATATAGCCATTTTAAATATTAAAGGAATACAATGGTCATTTTAAATATTTCGAATGTATGACGTCCGGCATTCCAAAATTATGAAATCCCAACCGCGTCGGATTCCGCTGATTTCAATCGACGATATCAGCCAAACGCCTCGAATGAGCGTCCTTGAAATCCGTCACTGAATTCATCGGATTCGCCCATTCCAGCCCAGCCAAACGCCCCCTCACTTGACATTAAAAAACAAGTAGGTGAGGCAATATATATAATCTGCTTGCGTGCCCCATCTTTACACCTTATACCCTTTTTCTTTTATGAGCAAAGATAGGACGAGGAACCAACGATGTTCCATGCCACACGTACAGATTATTTGCATCATGAGATTGCTAGCCCTGGATGCGTTTGTTGTACACTTGTACCGGTGGGGGCAATGGCTGCTCATCATCAGCTATTTAATGACCGACCGGCAAGCATATTCCAGTGTGTGTGTCGAGAGAAATTATTGGATGGGAGCTTGGCACCACGTCGGACGGTGCCAAGCTCCATACATCAAGTGACACGTCAACTTTTAAACGTAAGCCAGGATAACCAGCCCCGACCCACGCTCTACTTCGCGGAAACGGGCGCGCTAGTTGGAAACGAGTTGGAGCGTAAAAAATTGGCGCGATTTCAAAAAAATGGATCCAAATTCGAATTCAGAGAGAGATATCTCAAAGCATAGATCTTCACTGATCATTCCTTCCTCTCCCACTATTCTCTTTCGCTTTTATCTGGTTTCTCTTCTCTTTTTGTTCTGAAAGTTTGGGAGAACACAAGATCTAGGTTCTTTAGCCGTGCTTGTGTCGATTTTCTCTGGATTTGCAGGATTATGACAGTGCCATGCTCGCGATCTCTGTGCGTCTCCTTCCTTCTACAGAAAGGATAGAGGTGTAAGTTAGTGTATGCAAGCTGTTTGATAAAAGGTGTAAGTTGGAGCCTTTGTTTATGTTCTTCTTTTTATTGCAGGTAGATATGGTTTCTTTTTATTCGTTATGTATGTGTAATTTTTCGAGGCCATGAGGGAGAGTCAATTTCTTTCATGACTGACATTGTCTCAATGGTGATAATGGTTTTAAATTGATTATGTTTTCTTGGTAAGATGCTTATTTGATGGTCTGTGGATGTGATATCAGCATTTTTTTAAAAACATGTTTTCAGTGTTTTGTACCTTGATTTTTTCAGTTGGTGCTTTGACAGTGTCTATAGGGATTTTAGATCTTGGACAGCATATGTTTGTTATCTGCCTGAAATCTGTCATTGATGCCCCAGATCATTTGGTTAGTCAATCTTCTTGTTTTATATAACTCATCCAGTTGTTGGCTGGCTGCTGGATGTGTTGTCTGTCTGATCTGAATGTTGCAGAAGCAGTATTTTGGTATATGGTGATTATTCGTGGACAACTTTCTATTCATGTTTGCTTCATGATTGACAGATGGTGATTAGCCGTGCAATTTCATTATTCAATGTATGACTCATGATCCTCATTTCTAATCGTGTAGATTCTCAGTGTGCATTCTTAATGCGGTGTTGTGTTTTGAGTTTAGTTTTGACGGTTTCCTGGTAATTCTTATTAAGGTTTTGTGGAAATTTTGATTTGTTGTTTAATTGCAGTTTAGCTAATGACAACTAAAGTTGTACTGATCTTACTGCTGTTTTTTCATATGATGTTTGCCATGGTAAAAAAGCTTGTATTGCCTTTTGGATTTCTGGTACAGGGCTGATGGGTGTAATAACTTTTGAAGAGCTCCAACGTCATCAGTCCACTTTAGACTGTTGCTTTTGCTTTCTTCTGGTTTCATAGCTTCACCTTTTTTTTGACTGACATTGCCAAAGATGGTAATTAAGAATTAGCGGCATACAAATTTGTACTCATTGCTCATTCGTTTTTCTTATATCTCATTTGGAATTGTATATTGGGGATCTTAGGGAAGGCAACAAGCTGACAGTTACTGCTACTACTACTGTTACTGGGGGAACTGAGGGATCAAGTAGAGTTCAATGGTTCAAAACAAGTTCCTTAAAGCTGGATGGTGAGCATGCTCTTGAAGCAGTTAGCACCTCCAAAATCGCAAAGGTTGGGATCAATGTTATGCTATGGTTGGACAAATAGTTTCTTCATGAAGCAGCAGTCAACTTGAATGAGAGCCTAAGAAGGGCAGCAGTCACTCCCAGCTATCACTTCTACTTACCAACTTCAATGGACTTTCATGAAACGCAGGATGAGCCTAAAGTAGAGTCATTCAAAGTGCAAAACACACAAATGACTTGTAAATACTTGTGAGCAGATTGAAATAAAGTTATAGGAAGAGTAATAAAGTTATGTGTTATATGTTGTGATGTAAGTTTTAATGATCTTTTCCTGTATGGAAGTGTTGAAAGTGTACAGGGAGATATATGAGGCTCATATATTGTACCAGTCTCATTGTTGTAGAAAAATGTACAGCAAAGTTGGCTTTTTTAATAAAATACTCTATTAAGTTACCATCTTGAGCTGCATTCTAACACTTGTGAGCAGATTGAAATAACAATTAATGTGATCTTTTTAAGCTCCTATTGGCTGTGTAAACAAGCTGAACATGTAACCAGTATGATTCATGCCTAATGCAGTTCCTAAGCTTTTAAGGAAAATGAGGTTTTACAAACTCTTTCTGATGCAATGGGTCACTTAAATAGAAAACATAAGCCACATCATCTTGTCACAGAAAGAGCAGAGAGACATTACAGAGAACAAAAAAGAATAACTTTTCTCTTTTTCGTTTTTACTGATGATTACAAGCTATAAATAAAAGCAGACATTTAACCAACTAGTATGTACTCTTACAATGATTTTTAATTAGACTCCTACTCTTTCCTAATGAACTGCATCTACTAAGAAGAGCAAAAAGACTATTGTGCAATCAACTAAAAAACCCAGGCAACCAACCAAGACTCCGGCCACCAAACTTGACTCAACCTACTCCCTGAACTTCGGCCAAGCCATGCGACTGCACCGCTACTCTCCCAAAACTGCTGCAGAATTGTAATTTGCTGAAATTGCTGTAGAATTATTTGCAGATTTTGCTGCAGAATTATAATTTGCAGAAATTGTTGTAGAAACTGCTCTGAACTCCACTGTAATAAGATACAAACAATAAAATAACTTCCTTTGTTAAACAAATAAACTAAATAGGATAAAAGTGAATAAACAGATAGAATTTTACATGTTCATTTTGGAGCTGTCAATGGATATATCAATCCAGCAGAAAAAATTTCAGCATTAAAGTTGTTTATTCTATCTGTTTATTCTATCTATTGATTTCAGAAAAAAATCAAGGTACAAAACACTGAAAACATGTTTTAAAAAAAATGCTGATATCACATCCACAGACCATCAAATAAGCATCTTACCAAGAAAACATAATCAATTGAAAACCATTATCACCATTGAGACAATGCCAGTCATGAAAGAAATTGACTCTCCCTCATGGCCTCGAAAAATTACACATACATAACGAATAAAAAGAAACCATATCTACCTGCAATAAAAAGAAGAACATAAACAAAGGCTCCAACTTACACCTTTTATCAAACAGCTTGCATACACTAACTTACACCTCTTTCCTTTCTGTAGAAGGAAGGAGACGCACAGAGATCGCGAGCATAGCACTGTCATAATCCTGCAAATCCAGAGAAAATCGACACAAGCACGGCTAAAGAACCTAGATCTTGTGTTCTCCCAAACTTTCAGAACAAAAAGAGAAGAGAAACCAGATAAAAGCGAAAGAGAATAGTGGGAGAGGAAGGAATGATCAGTGAAGATCTATGCTTTGAGATCTCTCTGTCTCTCTGAATTCGAATTTGGATCCATTTTTTTGAAATCGCGCCAATTTTTTACGCTCCAACTCGTTTCCAACTAGCGCGCCCGTTTCCGCGAAGCAGAGCGTGGGTCGGGGCTGGTTATCCTGGCTTACGTTTAAAAATTGACGTGTATGGAGCTTGGCACCGTCCGACGTGGTGCCAAGCTCCCATCCAATAATTTCTCGTGTGTCGACGACACTCGACAGAATCAGGCGTCGGGTTGGCGTGTCAGTCACCACACCAGAACGGCATCTGATCTTGATCTGGGTGCGGGTCAACGACCAAAATAGGACGGGGTGAGAGCTGTTTTCGATGACTCTCACACAGTAAACATCTCCTCTCCCCCGACCCCATCATATCTTATACTCGCTCGCTCGCTCGGCCCCTCCTCCCACTCACAGGTCATCATCATACATAAGTCACGGCTTATTTATTATTAATAAAAAGAAGTAAAAAGAAGAGGGCAGCGAGGCAACGAGCGAGCGGCACCGTGCTCGATCTCGGCTTCTTTGTTTTCTTTTCCGCATCTCTTTGATTATATTTATATTCAAAATCAAGAGGAGGAACCGAACACCCACCTGGGGTCATCTCTTGCTGCTGCCGGAGCGTGGCTCCCTCTACCCGGCAATCCATCGTATTATGATCACTTCTTTTCTGGGACCCTTCGTCTGCAATCTCCTTCTTTCTTTCCTTCCTGTTCGTAATCTTTCCATCTTTTCTCTGTACAAGGGAAGGGATTATCGTTATTACTGTGGGCGGCGGTTGGCTCTAGAGTCGGGATCTCAGAGAACCTGGGAATAATAGCAGCACATCCAGGCGAAAGGAAGGAGGCGTTTGCCTCAGAGGAGATGCGATCGGAGCAATGAGGACGAGGAAAGTGGGCAAGTATGAGGTGGGGCGGACCCTCGGGGAGGGGACCTTCGCCAAGGTTAAGTTCGCCAAGAACACCGAGACCGGGGAAAGTGTCGCCATGAAGGTCCTCGCCAAGACCACCATCCTCAAGCACAAGATGGTCAACCAGGTCTCTCTCTCTCGGCCTCCCCCACTTTATTGCCCCCTCATCTTTTGCCCATATATCCATTTCCTGTTGATAGATACACGTGCAGATTTCTTGAGTTTCAAGATTGGATTCTGGTATCTTTGTCTTACCTTCCGAGAATAGGTCACAAGGTCATTAGATCAAAGCAATTATGAGGAACAATTATTTGATAATATTCCATCTCAGTCATTTGCATGAGTTAAGTTCAGAACACATCCCGAAATTTCTATAAGTTCTAACAGGTTAGGGAACAAGAAGATTGCTCCACATGCCTGGGAGTAGAGCAGCAACAGACACGAATAATTTTTTAACTTGCTCAATTTACATCTACATGGAAATACATGCTAGGTGTGCAGATAAGTGGGCCTCTGCGATAGACATACAATTCATATTCGCAATTCTTTCCAATCAAGAACTCTGTTCTCTTTTCTCTTATAGAGAGGTCGCTTCTAAATGTTTATTGAATTGGTTTTATTCGTTCATGGAGTAGGTGAAGCAGCGAATGCCTGCATTAAAAATTGTCTGTCATCGGCATGTCCGCATAAGTTTTTTGTCCTTCTAGTACTACTATGTCGTTTATAGTTTCTTATCATAACCATTCTTTCATTTTTGTAAAAGTTATTTCTTCCAGGCTGAATTAAGAATTTGGTTCTTGTTTGAATTGGACCTTTTGATAATGCTTGTACTCCCAATTTCGAGTTTGGATTCTGAAATTTCATGCCCTTTCTATACGCCACATAACATAATGCAGAACCAAGGGGCAATGGAAACTCATAGCCGACAAAAAGCTACAGACATCTTTCTACATCTAGGATAATCTTCATATGCATCATCTTCCTTCTTCATCTTAGCAATAAATCTAACTTGAGTTCCTTGAATTTGTTCTCAGATCAAACGTGAAATATCCATAATGAAGATTGTCAGGCATCCTAACATTGTCAGGCTACATGAGGTATCCTTAAATTTCGTCTCAGAGAACGAGAATCTCTTATCTATTTTGCAAATTGTTTTGGATTTACTGTAAGGTCGTTTGTCACATCCTCTTGTTTTTCTTCCTTTGCAAGAGTTTCCTGATTTATGCCTGCTAATTTTGTTGTTAGGTTTTGGCCAGCAGGACCAAAATATACATCATTCTGGAATTTGTCACCGGAGGAGAACTATTTGATAAGATAGTAAGCTTCTGATGCAGACTTTCAATATATTGCACGGGGTGTTTAAACTTTTATGCCTATGGCTAGGAGATTTTCATGCATATTATGTAGTGCTTTGGATGCAAAAATGTCTCTGGAGTAGGAAATTGACCTCTATAGAACTCCAATTGATTACTACTATCAAGCTTTCATACAACTAGGCCAACTACATGACCCGGTTCCATATCTAACATGCCAAGCCCGAGCAAAAGCCCCAAGGAAATTCATTATATGTCGTCTGTTGCCCATGTCAAACATTTCCTTTGTCTCATTGCTCCCTATCCTTTCTTACATGTCTAATAACTTGTTGCAAACCTTTCGCTTTAGTACATGTGTGCTTTAATATATGCAGGTTCACCAAGGAAGGCTTTGTCAGAATGAATCTAGGCGGTACTTTCAACAGCTAGTTGACGCAGTTGATTATTGCCATAGCAAGGGTGTCTACCATAGAGACCTAAAGGTCCATACATATGCCTTGCTCACAAGCTGGTTACTTCCAAATTTTTTTGTTTGCTGCCCTGACAGTTATGATCTCAGCGCAGCCTGAAAATCTTCTTCTTGATTCTCGAGGCGACTTAAAGGTTTCAGATTTTGGCCTCAGTGCATTGCCCCAGCAAGTATGTTTAATTGCTTTCTCTGTGTTAGAAAGATGCTCCAGAAAGTTGCGCAAATTAACTTTGTTCCTTGCTTTGCTCTTGGTTTCAGGGAGTTGGCCTTCTTCACACAACGTGTGGCACTCCAAATTATGTTGCTCCTGAAGTATTCTTCAGCACCCTTGTCCTAGTTTCATTGGCATGGAGTAAAATTCTGTTCAGATTACGAAACAAATTTGCCACATGGAATTCAGAACAATACAAGCCATTCTCTATTGTTTTATAGCGCACAATGTGCTAAACTTCTCTTAAGAACTGTTTTCCATTGTCATTGTTAGACCAATGCACAAACATTGCTTTGTTTTAAAATTCGAATTTCCTAAGTTTTTAGTTCTACTTTTCTAAGCATCTCATAATAAGAATCTGACATTCTGTAGGTACTCAGTGATCAAGGTTATGATGGTTCTGCTGCAGATATATGGTCATGTGGAGTCATCCTCTATGTCCTAATGGCTGGATACCTTCCATTTGATGAGACTGATCTTCCGACCTTGTATAGGAAGGTAACTTCTAGACAGTTTTGTTTATTTATAATTTAGTTTTTTGTGGTTTTGCTTGAAATGTTATTGACATGTGTAAAATATTAACGTTATTTTGCTTTTACCCTTTGATTTTGCCCTTCCTTATGGGTCAGAATATTTCTGATTGAAAAAAATGTCTCCTTTAAAGGACGAGATTAATATTAACTGAATTAAGTACATGCTCAACAAAATCAGTGTTCTAGCCATGTTTCTACTCATAATCAACTCATTGATACTGATATAAAATAAGATAGACCCTAAAAAAAGTATATGCTCAAACATTATGGACTAACTCCTCGTCAATCTTGATTCATTGCAATATGAACAACAATAAAACTGACTTGCTTTACTAGAATAATTGCAGAACCAAAGAAGGTATTGGCATTAAACTAAAAAGCTTTCTCCAAACCCTCTCTCAGTTTGAATATGTTTAGTTACCCTGTGTGTTTGAGCTTATAATGTGTCCAACATCCTCCTGTGTGGGTTTGTGGCACTTCATTGCCACATCAAATTTCCTACAGATCAGTGAGGCTAGTTTATCTTCAACATGAATGAAGCGAACAATTCTCATTGGAATTGCCACTAACAAGTCGAAACCTGATTATTATAATAGCACTAAGTACAATTCTTCTCATACTTTTTGGTAATTAATATGTGTCCATTTGCCCATTTGTCACTTTGCAAAGATCATGAACTTACTTTGAGATGAAATAATGGGAGAATTTTTTACTACTAATTAATGTGTAAACGTGTGCAGGGAAATAAGTGTGTTCATATGGGTGTTTACATCAATGAAAACAAACGTTCTTTCAGATTAACTTGCAAGTTTAACTTCTTCAAGTGCAACAAATTATGCATTGGAGGTTTTCTATGAATTTAATTCTGGATGTGAGTTGGAGTTAGTGTCAGATATTCTGAAACCATAACACGTGGGTCAAGCTCATTCAATGCAGGTCATTGGAAAGAAAATAAGTAGTTTTTGCAGATAATCCAACTAAATATGCTACTATATTGGTCAACAACAGCCAGCTATTTGGGTCTTCAATCCCTCATGTTAAGAGGACCATATTTTTCTTAGACAAGCATAAAGGATGATGCATAACATAGTCTAAACTAGTGCATTGTCGCATTCTTTGAGTCTAAGTTCCAAGTATGATTGAGGAATATACCATATATAGTTAAAACCTCAAAATGATAGTGCATTATCACATCCATGGCGCTATTTCTATCCCATGATATTTATTAATGGCGTAGAGTTGTTTGATCTGCCTGATATGAACTTGTTGGACCATTATATGGATTTAGGTATTGTTAATGTCTCGGTTTCTTGTTCCTTTACTGGTTAACTCACGGAAGACTAGTTTAGTAGGGGAAATGCATATGTTATCCAAAAAGTATCAATTGTTAGGACATGTTAGCCAATTTGTAATTGACAGATTATTCTGGCAAATGAAATTGGCTTCTTCTTACATTTCAAAATAGATTGTAAATGTTGCACCTCGAAAGAAAAATTGTTGACAAGAAAGTCTGCGGCCTTATGATGAAGAGGAGGCAAGAAGGATATAGGGTATTATGTGACAATATGTGTGCCTTTGTAGTTTTATGCTTCTTGTTTTTGAGAGAATTGGAGGAAAATTTACAGGAAGTGGTGGAAACTCTTGTATGGACTGCACTGAATCTTTACTGCTATTATATACTCGTTACAAATATCCAGGTGACTGTTATTTGCATGTGCCTGGAAAATGAATGCAATCCTAAAATATCCTTTCATCACTATTCATAGGCGATAAAATTTTTATGATCTCAATAACCAGTAGTTTTCACCTTCCCTTTATGATATTAGATAACAGATATTGTTCTGGACATTGTTCATATACTTAAGTCTCTCTCTCTCTCTCTCTCTCACACACACACACACACACACACACACACACACACACACAAGACACACTATACCATTCTGCCTACGGACTTATATTTTCGAATGAATTGCAGATCAATGGGGCAGAGTTTTCTTGTCCACCATGGTTTTCCTCAGGTGCGAGGTCATTGATACATAGAATTCTCAATCCTAATCCTGAAACTGTGAGTATGAGAGTTTTTTTGCTTATGTGTCATGAGTATCCATCATCTTGATTCGAATGAATGAATGCAATGTGTTTCCTATTCTCAAACCAATTTGCATGCATGACATTAGCCAGCTTCAATCTATGTATTCCTCCGTTACAAAATTTATTCTCACATAAAACAAATGATTGGCATCAAGAAATCCAACTGTCCTCTCTCGAGGATAAAATGATAGCGTGCAATTAGTCAAGAACTCCTTCGCTATAACAATCTACAAATACATGAATTTAAAGTCTCTGAATGAGTTTTCATACATGGTTCAGCTTGAATCTAGCAACAAAAAGATCTAGGGTAGCTACATATTGTATTTCAATTTCCTGGGTGTTGGTTCAATTGTATAGGCACTTTTTTACCTTCGCCAAGAACAGAAGTTGGTTTGTTTTGGCATATTTCTTGACCGATGAGCTTTTCATTCCGCAGGAAGTTCAATTACATAATATTATCTAGAAGATAAATGCTAGTTATGGCATGAATATTTCGTAAACCAAAACATGCCATCATAAAGAGCCACTTCTAACTTCAACATGCCCTCCAATAACTGAATCAAGATTGAGATTAAGATCTAGCAAGTTATTCTTTCTTATGCTGCTAAGAAAATGACATTTAATGTTTCATTTTCTCAATAGAATCGAATTTAGAACATCTTCGACATAGCCATTTGGAACTGACTAGAATAATTTGCTTAAAAATCATGTTAAAAAAAGCAGCTCATATATATCTGATTTGAGAAAAGACATTTTGTCTGAGTGCGTTCATCTGCGCCAAGAAACTTTTTGATATAACGTTGGATAGTTAGATCATGTAAATTTGGTGCCCAAAAAGGGCAATGATAAACCAGACTATCACAAGAGATTTGTATGTACAATACATAAGTTTATGTGATGGTTTAGTACATAGCCACTGTCAAATCTATTTTTTCTCTGAATTTGAAAGCGATAGTCATGAGTCATCAGTGTTCTGTACCTATGATGATGGCCACCTGGTATGTTGACTGAGCATTCGATTTTTTCCCTTTGTTGTCAGCTTCTTTTACCTTGGTTTTTCTTTCTTTTGACTTATTTTGTCTTCATGCAGCGTATGAGCATTGAAGGAATAAAATGTGACCCATGGTTCAGGATAAATTATGTTCCTGTGAGACATGGAGAAGAGGAAGATGTCAATTTGGATGACATTAATGCTGTTTTCAATGACATTGAGGTTAGTCAGACTTGAGAAATACTTCATGGTATACTGTTTATTAATATGTCCAATCTTATCTGGCTATGGTTTAAATCAAGGATTTCCGAGCCGACCGGCAACCTTTGTGCCGGTCGGCAAATATCGAGCCGGTAGGATATCGGCTCGAAAACGAAGACCGGCTCTGGCTCACTCCGGTTCGACCTTGAGTCGACCGGCACCGGCTGGTGCCGGTCGATACATCAGTTTGCCGGTCGGCAACTGGGTGGTGCCGGTCAGCAACACCCTTCCCACGCGCAATAATGGAGGCAGGGAGAAAAGTAAAGCAGAGGAGAGGTTAGAGGGGAGAGATAGGGGAAAATAGAGAGGAGATAGGGGAAAATAGAGAGAAGAGGAGGAGATAGGGGAAAATAGAGAGGAGAGGAGAGGAGAGAGGAGGAACTTACCAGTTATTGCTGCCGCCTCACGCCTCACGCCGAGAAGGGGAGGGCCTAGGGGTCCTTTCGGGAGCTCCGGGAGAGTGAAGGAGAGGGGAGGCAGGGAGCTACGGGAGAGTTCTCCCAAGTCCAAGGTAAGTGGGTTAAATTTTGGGTTATTTAATACTTTAATAAGCTTGGCTGGCAGTTCTCCCAAGTATTTGACACATGTCTCATTTTTTTTAGTTTTTTATTTAAATTCTGTCTTATTGTCCAAATTTATTTTTAGTACATTTAATCTATATACTTGTGTCATTGTGTGAATCCATGCTTGCTCAACATATTACAGTGTTAATTTAATTAAAAAAATAAGCATATTCAAAATCCTTAGTACTAAATATAATCAATGTGCTAAAAGCAACTTAAATGTTTCTTTTTCAGCTAACATCTTTCCTGCAATTACTTCTCATTCATCTGTTGCGTGCTTTTTTGGTGAAATGAATAGATCGATAATTCCCATATAATAATATATTACTTTTGTTTAGTGACGAAATCAACCTATAAATCAGGAGGATCAATATCATTGGGTGGAGGGCATGACATGTGTTTATATTTTATGTAATTGTAAATGAGCAATAT
>CAWUCF010000068.1:0-24226 GCA_963920575.1 Narthecium ossifragum | reverse complement strand
CTGGTGCGAAGTCCAACCTATGAGAAGGTCGATGAAACTTTGACCTGACAAGCATCTCATCGATGCACAGCAATGGGTACGTACTCCTCGGAGAACAAAGGCTCAGGAACGGTCTGCTAATGTGACTGTTGAAGCTACTGAGATGGTGGAAACTGCTGTACGCGGTCCAGCTGCTCATAGTCCGAAAATGCGAACACACGTCCTCGATGGTCGCCTTTCCCCAAATACAGCCTGGCCTAGTTCCTGATCCTTGAGTCTAGACTTAGTAACTCCGCGAAAGCAAAATATCCTGGAAGCTCCTCAAAAGGGCAGCTCCACAAACAACAACACGGGAGAAACTTGCTCTCCTGAGCACCCTCAAAAACAAAGGGGGGTGGAGTTCACCACAGACTGGGGAATAGTCCTAGCTCTTGACAACCAGAAGGCGAGCCAACTCAACGAGAGGAAAGCGACGCCGTCAAATGTGCTCATAACACCTTCCCATGGCCAACAAACGCAACTCGGTGCGTGGCCAACCAGCGAAAACCGAGAAAACCGTTGAACCCCAACGTGTCCCACACGTGGGCGACGAGCACCTAGAGGCTCCCAACCTCTAGCAAACAAACCGACAAGAGCTACCAAGCCAAGCTTTTGTCCCAACTAGTGGCTACTCCCAAAGCCACACCTGACTCCAGTCCCAAGCCAACATGGCTACACGGGGACGAGTTACAAGGGGGAAACACCTAGCGTCACAAGAAAACCACGAGCCATAAGACGCTCCGAAAGCTGAAGGCTGAAGCTGCAAGCTAAAATCTAGAAGAAGACGGCTCTGAAACGGCTGCTGCTGAAGCTGCTCTCTCCTCAGAAGTGCGCAAGTGCTGGCAAGACCGGTCGTTGCCTCGTCCCCAGCAAGGCTTTATCTGGAATCTGAATTCCCGCGTCTTCCCCAGGTACCTGCCCCAACTGAGGCATCAACCCACTACTCTGCTCGAAGCCGTATGTCACACCCAACTGCTCTGTGGTAAGCGCCTTGCGCCCCTCGCAACCAATACCGTTGACGGAAAGGCTCCCGGCGGCTAGCACTCGAGCACCTTGTGGGTTCCCTCTCAGTATGACAGTCCAGGCTACCTCCCAAAGAACCGGCACGACGCTGATGCCGCCACAACTGTCGTTGTTGCCGAAACCTTTGCCTCTACCAACAGCTACCATGTCGTTCCCCATAAGCAGGAACGACAACTCGAAAACTCACCACGACCACCGACCACCGCCCAACAGTCCGGTGTCAACCCTCACAGTGACCTGTGTCGGTAGTCAGAGCACATGGAACGTGGGGTGAACTGACGCCATTGTCGGGGGAAGTGCTAAGCAATACACCACCTTACCAATCTGCTCGAAGATCTGAAACGGTCAGATGAATCTGGGGCCCAACTTCCCTTTCTTACCAAACCGCACCTGACCTCTGCGGGGCATCAGTTTGAAGAAAACATGGTCACCCTCAGTGAACTCCAAAAGTCGTCGTTTGCGATCATCATAACTCTTCTGCCTACTCTAAGCAGTGAGAAGCCTATGTCTGATCTGCACGACCTGCTCGGACATTTGCTGGATGAGGTCTGGTCCAAGGCGGGCAATTCCACCTTCTTCTGTCCAACGGAGTGGAGATCAGCACGGTCTCCCATACAGGGCCTTATAGGGTGCCATGCTAATGCTGAATTGGTAGCTGTTGTTATACACAAACTCCACCAGGGGCAAATGTTCTTCCCAGCTACCCTTCAAGTCCAGCACACAGGCTCGCAGCATATCTTCCAGGATCTGGATAGTCCTCTCTGATTGTCCATCTATTTGAGGGTGGAAGGCGGTACTAAAGGTTAACATTGTGCCCAAAGCCTTCTGAAAGCCACTCCAGAATCTGCCTGACAACCATGGAGATGTGTTCCCACTTCCAATCACCTAGATAGCATCATGTCCTTTGGGTGATCCCAGTAAGCCCGTCACAAAGTCCATGGAGATGTGTTCCCACTTCCACTTAGCTACTGGGAGAGGCTGCAGCAAGCCCGCAAGCTTCTGGTGGTCTGCCTTCACCTACTGACAGGTAAGGGAACTGGCCACAAACTGCGCTTCAGCATTCTTCATCTTCCGCCACCAGTCTTGGCGACGAAGATCATGATACATCTTCGTCCCAGCTGGATGGACCGCAAAACGAGACGAGTGAAACTATGGCAAGATGTCTCTGCGCAGCTGCTGATCAGCTGGTACCAGTACCCCTGCCTCTGAAGTGAAGACTATCAACACTGTGCACTGTCCAGCCTTCAGTGGCCTCCCCAGCATGAATTCGGGCACGAATAGCTACTAACCTTTGATCTCCGGCCTGAGCTGCAAAAACCTTCTGTAACAAGGTCAATGTCGCTACTAGTGCACAGAAAATGCCGTCCCTGGTCTGCTCCTCTAAGTGGAGTCCAAACCGACCTACGGTTTCGAATATCAAATGTTCATGCACTGCGATCACTGCGACCACCACCCTTTGTTGTCGGCTAAGAGTGTCGGCGACGACGTTTGCTTTATCGGGGTTGTAAAGCAACTCAAAATCGTAATCCTCCAAAAACTCCATCCAGCATCTCTATCGCAAGTTGAGATCTCGTTGCGTGAAGATGTACTTCAAGCTCTTGTGGTCAGAGAACACCTGGAATTGCTGGCCGAACAAATAGTGGCACCATGTCTTTAAAGCAAAGACCACGGCCGCCAACTCCAGGTCATGGGTAGGGTAATTCTTCTCATGATCCTTTAGTTGGTGCGATCCATAAGAGATGGGATGGCCATCCTGCATGAGTACACAGCCTAAACCTTCAATGCAGGTATCACAGTAGACGCTGTATCCAACATCTCTCCTCGAAATTGTTAAGACAGGTGCCTCTGTCAACCGCCTGGTGAGTTGGTCAAAACAAAAGGAACCCCTTTCCTGGTAAGTTGCGTCATCGGAGTTGCAATCGGGGAGAAATCCTGGATAAACTGTCTATAGTATCCTACAAACCTGAGGAAACTGTGGACTTCCGCCACTGCCACTGCAACACTGCGGTGACCATTGATGGATCAACTACCACTCCAGCTGCTGACACTACATGACCCAGAAAACCCATTTCGGCAAGCCAGGACTCACACTTCGATGCCTTGGCATATAACTGATGATCTCTGAGCAACTGCAACACCAACCTCAAGTGCTCTGCATGCTCCTCATCACCATGTGAATAGATCAAGATGTCATCAATGAAGACAACGACAAACTGATCTAGGTAGGGTCTGAACAACCTCTGCATCAAATCCATAAATGCTACTGGCGCGTTCGACGGACCAAACCACATCACCACAAACAAAATCATAGTGGCCATATTGAGTACGGAAAGCCGTCTTTGGATTGTTGCTCTCACGAATCCTTAACTGGTAGTAGCCTGATCTCAGATCGATTTTCGAGAAGACCTTAGCGCCTCTCTGCTGATCAAACAGATCATCGATCTATGGCAGGGGATATTTATTCTTTATAGTCACCCTGTTCAACTTCCAGTAATCAATGCAGATCCGGAGGGATCCATCCTTCTTCTTTACAAAAAGTGCAGGCGCTCCCCAGGGTGACGCACTTGGCTGAATGAATCCTCGCCCCAACAAATCATCCAATTGAGTCCTAAGTTCTCACATCTCTGCTGATGCCATCCTGAATGGCAGTAGAGAGATTGGTGCAGTGCCCGATAGAAGCTCTATCTCAAAATCTATCTCTCTACGGGGCGGCAATCCCGGCAACTCATCAGGGAAACATCGGGAAACTCACACACAACTCGGGGCAAGTTGATATCTTGAGTCCCATCAGACTCGAACAAACTGAGGCTCGCCAACAAAGCAGTCAGCTGGCACCCATACCTCAGCTCAGTAAAATCTGTGGGCTCGGCTATCTGTATGTCCCCAAGAAAGCTGAAGCATTGCCCTTAGGAGTACAAGTTGTGACTCTATGCCGCTAGCAGTCAATTAGCGCTCGTTAGGATCCGAGCCAATACACACCAAGGATGACGTCAAACCATGTCATTTGGATGACATAGAGGTCTAACTCCAGTCAAAAATCCCCAAGCTCTAACTCGCATCGCTGACATACTGAATCCACTCTGGCCCCACTCCCAACAGGTTTCCCCACAAGAATCGCCGTCTCTAAGGTTACTGGCTCTAAACCTAGAAGTTGCACACAAGAGGGTGAAATGAAAGAAGGCAACGCGCCAGAATTGAAAAGAACTGAGACAGGAACACCAAAAAGCAAAATGGCACCTCGAACAACCGATGGCTCTACCGTGGTCGCAGTCTCTGGCAACGCAAACTCTCTGCTCTGTCAGACTCCCTGATCGCCGCTGCCCTGCGCACTAGGGCCTACTCCCCTGTGCGGTCCCTGGGCCAAAGCGACAGATGTATGAGCAGAAGGCTATCCCCCTTGAGGAAAAGGACAAAACCTCTTGATGTGTCCGGGCTGCTGGAACCCATAGCACAGAGGAGGTCCACTATCAGCTCTTCTCTTTTGACCTCTGCCCATCTAAGACTACCGACTGGCATCCCTCTACTGAGATTGCTGCTCTTGCTGATGTGACTGTGGCTACTGGTACTGCTGCGTCTGCTGCATCCCCGGGTGTGGTGGTCTCCGTCTCTTCACAAATCTCTTCCTGAATGGCCCTTTAGACGGCCTTGCACTGGACTCAACCTCCGTTGGCGCTGCCAGTCCCTGAACTCTGCTATGACGGTAGTCCTCTAAGGTCTTCTCAGTGGCACGCGCACTGTCTAGCACCGCAACATAGGTGGTCAGACAGCGCGAGGCCACCTACATTCTGATATTCTCCCGAACACCCTGCTCGAAATGGCTCGCCCTGTCTGCCTCCAAGGCCACCATCATCGAAGCATACCTGGACATGAGTAAACCGGCTGGCATACTCAGACACACTGCTAATGCCTTGAATTAGAGCCACAAACTCCTGCATCCATGCCATCCTCTCAGTCCTTGGGAAGTACTCTCCAAGAAAGAGGGTACAAAATTGATCCCATGAGAGGGTCCACTCGTCTCTACTCACACGCTCCATCTTCCACCAATCCACCACTCACCCTATCAACAGATACGACGCTAGGCGGACTCTAGTGGTGTCAACAACATAGTCGAGAACTGTGAAGTTCTTGACCACTTTCGCCAACCAGTCCTAACCTGCCACTGCTCCCTCTACGCCAGCAAACCTCGGGGGGTTAAGGTTCAAGAACTCGGTGAGCTCTCGAGTTGCCCTCGGCACTGAGTCAGCTACTGGGGCCACAACATCTGGTGCCCTCGACGACGGCTGCCGCCGAGGAGGGACTCTGGCAACCGACTCTGCCATCTCTGGCTCACTCTCGTCGGGGGACTCATGAGGGGATTTGTCTGAGGCCTCAGTAGTATGGCCCTCCTCCGTCTCTAGTAGAATATCCTCCAATCCTCGGGTGCGGGGCCCACCACTACTCGAGCCGCTAGAGGCACGAGAACCACCTCCACGATGTCTGGGAGGCATATGCGTAGAGAGTCTAGGTTATACCTAGGGTTATCCAAAAATAGAAAAAACCAAGCACAAATCAACAACCAAAAATGCAAGGATGCATCTAAGGACTCAACATAGCCTACCAATACATCTATGCTATCACCCATCCTATCTCAACATAAGATCTACAACCTAGGCTCTGATACCAACCAGTCACGCCCCGCCCCCAATTAAATCCAAATTATCCCCATAATTAATGAAAATTCCTGCATCAATCTTGGGCACGGGTGCGTGAGTTCACATTTACAACCTGCCAATCACTAATAATACATAATTTACAATATTTATAAATATCTAGGGGACCCTTTCGCCCCATATATACATTCATTTCATTCACATGTTTCATGTACATAGGATTGTAGACATCAAAATACAAAATTTGGGCACGAGACTGCAATTTGCAAATTCTTCCCATTTCCAACACATACATACTATATCGTACATAAGAAAAAATGACTCCTCGTCCCTGTACATGATCTCCATGGGGTGCACTGGCCTCGGAAATACTCGTAGGTCCTCCTACACAAAAACCCAAACAAAAATGAGCTCGGAAGCCCAGTAGGAGTCACCTATAAACACTCAAAGGTGCTAGTGCACACCAAACCTATCCTAGTATAGTCATTCTAGTATGGTATGGCTAGTCTGGGCAGTCTTACATGCACATGACCAAGTCTAGCTGCCAACGCTCACCCAGACCCCTCTCTATACATACATCAGTATAATAGTATAGGCAACACATCTTTAAGACAAAACCTCAAGTCAAATCCTCAATCAGATCAAATCATCAAATCAGATCCTCAATCAGATCAAATCCTCAAGTCAAATCAAAGTCCTCAATTGACATACGAAGATCAAAATCCATCCGCCAAGTCATTGATACAGCTCCTAGACTCTGACTAGTCTAGCTACAGGACTTGAATAGACCGAACCACAATCTCTATCCTAAGACAACCTGACATTCCTAGCATGTATGCACAGTTCAGATAAACAATTGATCAATCAATAATTGGTCAAATAATCTCATTATACAAACATACGGGAAAATCAATCATATACATAACATAACATGTCATAGATAAGCTTATATTGGGCTCAACCATCCCCAACAAGCTTTAGCACATCAAATACAACATTATCATGGCATATATAGTATCACATATACACATACATATATCACCAATCACACAAATTACATATCATCATAACAAACACAACATATAACAAACAATTATACAATTCCTAGTAGGTAACTCCTACCTCAATAGGCAGCTGACGTGAGTTCCTAAGTCTCGGGGTCCATGTCACGCTCCGAACTCTTTCGTCCGCTCACCCGATCGCCTAAAGCACAAGAACAAGGAGAGCAATTAGGTAGAGCTCCAAATGCAGTTAGATCTACTAAAATTAGATAGAGCTCGGAAAACCGATCAAAAAGTCCCGACAAACAACGAAATTGGATGTCGGTGCTCCGCACGCCGGAGTGTGCGACGACTCCGCCCACGGTGGATGATGTACTGTCGCAGGCACTCAAAAATAAATCCAATACTCACTCTTCAAAACAAATGTAGTAGTGCGAGTACGAGTCGATCCCACGAAGAGTGTTCAGTCTAGTTTTGTGCTTAGAGAACAAAGATAGGGGGGTTTTTAAACGTGAGGAAAAACAATCAAGAAATAATCTAAATAAAAGAAACAAGTTGAATCAAAAGAACAAACCTTGGTCTGAGTCAACATCCACCATCGGAATCCAACAACTGATCATAGATGCAAGTATCAATCAATTCATACCATGAATATTCACCGTCCGAATTAAATTCGAATCTCTCCTCGATCATAGTTAATTAGAAACAAGCGATCTAATCAACCCTAACTGCTAGACAACCTAAGACAAGCGCTGTAGATTTAATCTAGTAGCAGCGTTAAGAATAGGGAGATCGATGAAGCTAAACAACACAAGCACAAGCGGTTGCATTTAATCTAGTTGAATATTCTTCCTAAGATCTAACAAGATCTGATCAGCAGTAAATTATTAGATCCTAGTTGCTTCGCAGATTAGAGGGATCAAACAATTCCGGATTTGATATCAAACCTAGCGGTAGATCACCATGAATAATAAACTAGTAGGCCTCCTAGCAATTAGACAAGGTAATCATGAAGATTTAATCTCAGAAGAACATCCAATACTCATGTATAAACTGAACAATAAAAATAAATTAGATCTCACAGTTTCATTGATTCTGAGGTTTCAGTCTCCTCGACCAAGGATCAAGATTTAGCCACGCAGGACCATCAAGAACAATCCTCCAAAAGATTTCAAAAAGCAAAAGAAAACCTAGAAAAAATATAAAAGAGGAGAAAGAGTAGCTAAAAGTGTCCCAGAATCCCCCCTCAAACCCTAGAAAGAGTCCTATTTATAGCCTCAATTGTATCCACCTCGGATTAGATCACAATCGTTGATTTTTGTTACTGGGAAAGTCCGATCGATCGGACCTTGGATGCTGGATCGATCGGTCTCATTAAAATCTTCAACTTCTATTCACGCCCGAGCCCGATCGATCAGACTAAGGGAGTCGGATCGATCGATTTCGTAAAAATCCTTCGTCTCTGGCTCTTCCCGAGTTAGATCGTTGGTCCGATCGATCGAACTGTGTTCCTCTAAAAGGCATACGTTCTGTCGCCCTTTAATTCCCAAGTCCGATCGATCGAATTATGAGTGTTGGATCGATCGGTTGAGTAAAAATCCGTTGTTTTTGACTTTTTCCGAGTCCGATCGATCGGACCATTGGTGTCGGATCGATCAGACCCCATAGGAGCGATGGAGGGATCGATCGGATGCGTTGTGGCTGAAAAACACATGTTCTGTCACGTTTTTGCGTGGTCCGATCGATCGGCGGATCGCTCGGACTTCCAGCTTATTTTCCTTTCTGCCATTCAGACTGCGCATCGGTACTGAAATTGCCGTAACTTCCTTTAGGAAACTCGGAATCACGAACCGTAAAATTTTCCAGAATCTAGACTTCAAGAGCTTTCCAACCATATATGGCACATCCTCTGGTTCTTCATGAGCAGGTACAGATAAATCTTTAAATTTGATCCATGCACTCTTTTCAGCTTCTTTTCGACTTAAGGACTTCAATTGCATCCTAAATAAAAATATAAGAATAATGGGTGTATTTAGGAACTAAATAAGCATAGGAGACTAAGTATTAAGGGATAAAAATATAACATTATGCATTCTCATCAAATTCCCCCACACTTAGCTTTTGCTCGTCCTCGGGCAAAACTAAAATTCACTCTACTCAAGAAATCAAGGTTGCAACACCATCAACAAAGAACAATCAAGCTCTTCACAACTCATAACATATCATGAACAAACATTTTTAAACAACTTAAAAATCAATCAATAAGCATTTTCACTTGAAGATGAAGCATACTAAATAAGTAGACCCTCACGGAAATTAACACTCAACTCTCATGTGTTTGAAGGGTATGTATTTCACTCAAATTCATTCCAATGAAAATGATCTACCATAAGCTTGCATATCTTCTCATTCTTCGCCACTAGAATCACATGCATAACACAAATCATAAGGACTTCACAAGGTTGTAATGGGGTCCAGGATTAAGGTGGGAAATATTTGGGAATGTAGCTCAAAAGCCAATGGAACTAATGGAGCAAAAATGCATCAATAAGACATGTACAACCAATCACTCCATTCAACAACTTTCTTCAACTTAGCTTTAACATACTCAACCCATAAAACATTACCACATTGGCAAAGAGATTGTTCAAAGGAATACTGTTTAACTGAAATAGTGAACAATCTTTTGGAAAAACTTCCATAAACTGTGAAATCATCCATAAAAACCTCTATGATATGTTCAATATAATCTGAGAATATACTAACCATACACCTTTGGAAAGTAGCTGGGGCATTGCAAAGACCAAAAGGCATGCGACGATATGCAAAAGTTCCGAATGGGCATGTGAACGTCGTCTTTTCCTGATCTTCAGGAGCAATTGCAATCTGAAAGTAACCTGAATAACCATCAAGAAAACAATAATAAGAATGGCCAGCTAATTTTTCAAGCATCTGATCAATGAAAGGTAAAAGGAAGTGGTCCTTGCGGGTTATAGCATTTAATTTTCTGTAATCAATACAAACCCTCCACCCAATTTGCACACGGGTGAGAACTAACTCATCTTTGTGATTTCTCACCATGGTTATTCCTGTCTTTTTAGGAACCACTTGAACTGGACTAACCCAAGTGCTATCCGAAATAGGATAGATCACTCCAACTTCAAGAAGTTTGAGGATCTCCTTTTTTACAACATCCATCATGGGCGGGTTTAACCTTCTTTGTGATTGGCGGGAAGGTTTCGCTCCCTCTTCAAGCAAGATACGATGCATACATGTACTCGGGCTGATTCCCTTGATATCTGCAATTGTCCAACCAATAGCTGTCTTATGCTTCTTAAGAACCTGCACAAGTTTTTTTTCCTGTGGTGCACTAAGGTTATTGGAAATAATCACTGGTAACACTCCTTCATCTCCAAGAAAAGCATATTTAAGATGATTAGGAAGAGGTTTCAGATCTGGAATAGGTGCTTGCAATACAGAAGGTAATGATTTCTCATTACAAAAAGGTAATGGACTATAAGAATCGTTACCTGATTGCTGAATTATCGAAAAATCATTCAGTGCTGCAACAGTTTCATGTAAACTAGTACTCAAAGATAGCTCCTCATTTTCTTCCTCCAGAGATTTACTAATAGCCACTTCCAATTCATCTTTATCACTAAGTTCAAAAACTTCCTGTGATAAATAATCAATCACATCAATTGAATACACTGAACAATCATCAGCAGGATATTTCATGACATCATAAATATTAAACTTATCAGTTTCACCATCAAATTCCATGGTAAGTGTGCCACTATGGACATCTATCTTAGTCTTGGATGTCTTCAAGAAAGGTCTTCCCAACAAAATAGGAGTACTATGATCACCATTATCCATATGCTAGATCCGGACTACCCAAAAGCCCCGGATCGGCGGTCAACCCACCGCCAGCGTCCTACACAGATGCAGCTAATGCGCAACACAATGCATGATATGAACATGCACAGGATAATACGGGTAAACATGCAACAGTATGTGATGATATATCAAACAAGGTCTGGGCACGGCACCCTGCCGGCCCGGGATGGTAAACAGGTAAAATAAAGTCTAAGGAGCTACTGCAGTGGTACCACAACCAACTGCCAGCAGTCCACCACAACACCTGCACCAGGAAGCAGCCCTGCAAACAACAGCTCACATATATCACAGATAAAGCCCTCGGTGCATGTGGGCATGCAAGGCTAAGGAAAGCTGTAGGGCTTCCCGCCCGTTTATTCTAAACATCCCGGGAGTCATCACTCCCCCGGTTCACCACTGCCCTATTATAGGGCTAACATGCTTAAACATATGTACAAGGTATTAAAAGTGTAAAGAAAACCGTCATACAAAGCCCCACGGCAAAACAAGATGCATTTATAGTCGGACCGATCCCTTCCCAAGGGAAGGATCGATCCCTCTAATGGCAGGGAACAAACTCTCCCTATCGCGCCGAGTCCGATCGATTCGTCCTCCCAGGACGATCGATCTGACTCGTGATAGGGAACGTCCCATGCTAACCAAGGCACCGGGATCGATCGCCCACACCCGGGCCGATCGATCTGGTTCGGGACAGATCGATCGATCCCACTCTCGACGAGGGGATCCCACGCTACCCAAGGAACCGGGATCGATCGCCCACACCAAGGGCCGATCGATCCTGCTCGGGTTCAGCGTGCCCAACAAAGAGGGATCGATCCATCTCACAGACGGATCGATCGGTTGGGTTCTACGGTAAGCCGACGGCGAGACATACCGTCGGAAAACTCCACCAAATCCCACCAAAACCTGGGATCTAGTAGTACGAACGATCACAAATCCAAAATCGGTGAAAATACTACAATCTAACATGTATACAATGAGTTCTAAGCATAAGAACATCGACAGCCGGAAAAACCTCCAAAAACCCGAAGAAGGTAGGTAGGAATCCCTACCGGAGCAAGAGCAGCATCAATCCCAGCTGCTATGCCTTGGATCGTCCATGAACTCTTCGAAATCTAGGAATTCTCAGCCCAAGAATCCGGTTTTCCAAAGAGATATGAGGAAGAAGGTTCTGTTTGTTTTATAGGCAAACGAACCGACTTAGCAGGATCAATCCGTCCAACGAGACCGATCGATCCAGCCAAGAGAGCGATCGATCCATCTCCGAGTCCGATCGATCCAGCCAAGGGAACGATCGATCCAACCAAGAGACCGATCGATCCATCTCCGAGTCTGATCGATCCGTCCCAAGAGACCGATCGATCCGACTCAAGGATCCACGTTCCTATCAAAGACCGATCGATCCCTCTAGGAAGGAAGGATCGATCCGTCTTTCGCAGGAAGCAGGACTTGGGTTAAAACTTAAACCCAAGCCCGGATCTTTCGATCCCGGGTCCCACTAACCATTCTAGCCAAACAATACCACAAACATGGTCAGTGTGTGCACACGTGAGTGTGAAACAAACCGACAAGGCGCAATTTACCAAATTACCCTTGCGGTCCATGACGGGCCAAAGGAGTAGAGGGACGGGTCCTCACACCAACTCATACGATGACTGGGCAGTCCGATGGATCGGTTTTAAGTCCGAGCGGTCGCTCCGCTGATGTGGCAAGTATGGAAAATAGAAAAATTAGAGTTTTAAGCCCAGTTTAATTCCAAAAATCGAGTATTAGGGTTTGCCCTATAAATAGAGGTCTTCTGACCAAAATTTGGAAGCCACCAAAGAGAAAAATTAGGTTTTTCGAGTTTTCGAAGACGGCGGAGACGCGGCTTTGATCTCGGAATCTCTTCATCAACTATATGGCGTTCATCAATCAAATGAGTTGCTGATTCGTTTTCTTAGGGATCTCATGAAGTTTTAGTGTAATGTTTCTGTATTTTCTAATTTGATTCTTGTTATCTTTTCAATGACATGATCCTATGAATATGATTTTATCTTAGAAAGAGTTGAAGGAACTGAGTTTCGTTGACGTATATTCAGACCTACTTGATTGCTGTGCTTGATGGTAGAGATTCGTAGGATGGTTTTTATGTTGCTTTTGTGTGTGCCTTTGAGAAAGTTTATGCTAAGCAAAGATAGATTGTACTCAGCTTAAGTCCAAAGACAGTCTATGCTAAGCGAAGATAGACTATGCCGTAGGATAACATGAGCGTTCTTTTAGGGATTCATGCGAGCTTAAGAAGCCGTGATTCCATATGTCTAGATTACACAACAAGAGGATACTAGAGAATACAGGAGGTGAAGTTAAAGTGGATTGAGTAAACCCTAGGAATTATCTCTCATTGACAACTTTTAAGTCTTTTATTTGCTTTCATAATTATTTTAAGGGTAAAAAGGGTTTTGGTACCTGCAGCCTTCAAAAATAGGTGATTTGGTACATCGTAAAATTTGGTTCTCGAATTGATACATCCAAGTTTTGAAATTGCGCGATTTAGTGCCAAATTACAGACGGCGTCTATGTAGGCTGACGGAAACCGGCCACGTGCATCGCATGTGGCCCGTTAGTTAACCCCCGACCCGCGACCGGCGCCAACCCCTCCTCCACCCCCCGTGGCTGCGGTGCGTCAACTCCTCTCACGCCTCACCGACACCGTGCAGCACTTCCTCGCCCACGGCCACCCCTGGTCCGAGGTCCTCAACTACTCCGCCCTCACCGGCCCGGATTCCCTATCCGATGCCACCTCTCACCTCCGCAAGAATCTCACTTGCTTCCGTGCCAACTATGCCACCGTCCTCGCAGGAATTCTTGCTGCCTCCCACCTCTCGCAGCCCATCTCCCTCCTCCTCTGCTCTCCCTCCTTCCTGCATAGTGCTTCCTATATCTCTTCTGCCCTTCCGATCCCCCGCTTGTCATCCTCAGCCGAACCGTCTCAGACCGTGATGCACTTGGAGGGCTTGTCCTCCTCACGATCGTTGTCGTCTTCGTCACCAACGTCGGATCGCTGCTCAACTCCACGATGATGATCGACGGTGCTGTTATTTGCGCCCATAGAGGGTGCGTTCCGCGTGCCTGAGAGCTTGTTCCTCGATGACCAGGAACCTGGCGGTGCTGTAACCGGGTTCATGTCCTTCCTCGTGGGCGTACCATCTGAAGGTCCAAGAGGGGGGGTGAATTGGACTCTTTTCGAAAATCTAGTTTAATGGAAAAACCAGGTAGGAGAGAACTAACACTTTAAATGCTTCAATATGAGATGAAACTAAAGCAAAGAGGCATGCAAGAATACAATTAAAAGGGTTAGAGAGATGGCACCGATTTTATAGTGATTCGACCCAACTCTTGGTCTATGTCCACTTCTCACAAGGCTCCCCTTGAGGTTCCACTACTTGCAAATCCCTTACAAGCTTTTCCTCCAAGCTTCCTGGTGCTTGGTGACCTTACTCACAGCCACTTGCTGTTGACTATCTCTCAAGATACCTCTTCACACTTGAAGAAGGCTTACAAAGGTAGTCGCACAAAAGAGAATAAGTAGAAAGCTTCTCCAACACTTGCTCAGATGATCTCAATAATAATGATAAAAGTTGTAGCAAGTTTACATGAAGGAACTACTTATACATGGGCTTCAACCAGCTCAACAAGGAGCTTCAACGGCTCTCTGCAACTCTCCAACGGCTAGTTTTTTACTCTGCGTGTTGCTGGCGGTCGATCCATGCATCCTCCGTCACGTATAAAAACTCAGCCATTTTGCTCGACGGTCGATCCACGCATCGTCCGTCACTCTCACGGTCGACCGTGGCGCATATATGAAGAAAAGTCAAGGAGCGACGGTCGATCGGAGCATCGACCCTGGGAAGCGACTTTCTCAACAGAGGCTCACGGACGATATGACGGTCGATGTCACGGTCGACCGTGAGAGCGACGGACGATGCGTGGATCGACCGTCGACCAAAGAGGCTGAGTTTTTTATACGTGACGGACGATGGACGGATCGACCGCCAGGAGCGCGCAGAGTAAAAAACTAGCCGTTGGAGAGTTGCAGGGAGCCGTTGGGGCTTCTTGTTGAGCTAGTTGAAGCCCATCTATAAGTAGTCTCTTCATGTAAACTTGCCATAACTTTAATCACTATTATTGAGATCATTTGAGCAAGTTCTAGGAAAGATTTCTACTTATTCTCCTTGAGCTAAAGCCTTTGTAAATCTTCTTCAAGTGTGAAGAAGTATCTTGAGAGTTGTTCAACAGTAGTTGGCTGTGATTGTAAGGTCACCAAGCATCAGGAAGATTGGAGGAAAAGCTTGTAAGGGATTTGCAAGTAGTGGAACCTCAAGGAGAGCCTTGAGAGAAGTGGACGTAGACCAAGAGTTGGGTCGAACCAGTATAAATCGGCGTCATCTCTCTAACCCTTCTTTCAGTTAATTCTTGCATGCTATTGTAGTTAAGTTTCATTTTGTTTACAAGCATTCTAGCTGTTAGATTCTTTTCTATCTGAATTTTCCATCAATCTAGTTTTTCGAAAAGAGTCCAATTCACCCCCCTCTTGGACCTTCAATTGGTATCAGAGCAAGGTCTCTAATTTAGTGGTGTAACAACCCTTAGAGGATCCTATCTAGAGATGGAAAACATAGAGGGACAAGCTACCAATAGGCCACCCTACTTCAATGGTTCAAACTACAATTATTGGAAAACAAAGATGGAAATCTTTGTTCAATCCATGGACTATGAGGCATGGTTGGTTATAGAGGATGGACCTTATGTCCCTACCAAAATTGTTGATGGGAAAGATGTCCCAAAGAAAAAGAGTGACTACACCCCAATTGACCTCAAAAACTTTCAAACTAATGCCAAGGCCAAAAGCTTTCTATTTTGTGCCCTTAGCCCTAGTGAATTCAATAGGGTCTCCACATGCAAATCAGCAAAGGAGATATGGGATAAGCTTGAGGTTACATATGAGGAAACTAGCCGGGTTAAAGAGTCAAAGATAAGTATGCTAGTACATGAGTATGAATTATTTTGCATGAAGAATGATGAGCCTATTAGTGAGATGTTTACACGTTTTAATAACATATTAAATATGCTTGAATCTCTTGGAAGAATTTATGCTAATGATGAGATTGTGAGGAAGATCCTTAGGTGTCTACCTAAGTCGTGGGGTCCCAAAGTGACAGCGATAGAAGAAGCCAAGGATCTATCCAAATTGTCACTAGATGAGCTCATGGGTTCCCTCATGACCTATGAGATGAATTTGAAGAGGAGCAACGAAGAGGGAGACAAAAAGAAGAAGACGGTTGCCTTCAAGTCATCTAGCAAAGACTCATCCGATTCAAGCGATGGAGATGACGATGAGGAGTTGGCGATGATATCAAGGAGAATAAAAAAGATCTTCAAACGCCAAGGAGGAAAGAAATTCTTCAAAAAGAAATTCTTCAAAGGTTAAAGGTATAATCCTACTTCTTCTAACTCAAATGAAATCATATGTTATGAGTGTAGGAAGCCCGGACACATCAAGCTTGAATGTCCTCAACTCAAGAAGCCTTCAAGGAAGGAGTTCAATAGTAGGAAGGCAATGGTGGCTACTTGGGGAGAAAGCGATGTGGAGACTTCATCCGATGAAGAAGAACAAGAGGTAGCCAACATATGCTTAATGGCACATGGAGATGAGGAAGAAGAACAAAATGAGGTAGAGGATGAGCTTGCATTTGAAGAACTCTTTGATGCTTATCATGCTTTAGCTAATGATTTCAAATTCCTTAAAAAGAAATACTATGCTACTTGTAAGGACTTGAAGAAAGTAGAAGAAGAAAAAGTAGATGCCATGCATAGGATTGGAACCTTAGAAAAAGAAAACAAATGCATGCTAGAGAACAAGTCTTGTGACACAAATGACACACTTGAGGATGAACTCAAGGACACTCAATATGAGCTCACCATATTGAAGAATACAAATTATGATATGCAAAGAGAACTTATCTTCTTGAGGAAATCCAAGAGAGATCTCACTCTAGAGGTTAATGACCTAAAAATCACTATAGCCAAATTTGTGAAGAGTAGAGATAAACTAGATGAGATCTTTGATAGCCAAAGGAACTCCTTGAACAAGGAAGGAATTGGCTACAACCCTAGGAAGGTGAACAACCAAAAGAAGACTAACTTTGTTAAAGCTTCTTCTCATCCTCCTAAGGTAACACAAGGACCTACATGTCATTATTGTTGCAAAGTAGGTCACATTGCACCTAGTTGCTATCTCATGAAGAATGCTAATGCTAAGAAAATCTGGTCACCTAGATATTCATCTTCTCTTATGCATAGTACTAATGCAAATGGACCCAAAAAGATTTGGGTACCAAAAATCAAGGTTTGATCTTCTATTTGTAGGATTGCATGAGATCCAAGAGAAAGACCAACTCAAAGGCTAAAGATGGTACCTTGATAGTGGATGCTCAAGACATATGACGGCTGAAAGGAGCATGTTCTCAACCCTTCAATCTAAAGATGAAGGAATGGTGACTTTTGGAGATAATGGAAAAGGAAAAATTATTGGCATTGGCAATATTGGTAAAACCTCTTCCATTATTATTGAAAATGTTCTCTTAGTAGAAGGTTTGAAACATAACTTGCTTAGCATTAGTCAATTATGTGATAGAGGTAACAAAGTTATTTTTGAAGATTCAAAATGCTATGTTAAGAATGCTCTTAGTGACAAAATCTTGCTAGTAGGACATCGTGATGGTAATGTATACACATTTTATCTTAATGATCTTGTTTGCCATGATGATCTATGTCTTAGTGCTTTAAATGAAAATTCTTGGTAATGGCAAAGAAGGCTTGGGCATGCTCACATGGATTTAATATCCAAACTTTCTCGAAAAGACCTTGTTCTTGGACTTCCCAAGATCAAATTTGAGAAAGACAAGATTTGTGATGCATGTCAAAGAGGAAAACAAGTAAAATCCTCTTTCAAGTCTAAAGATGTAGTTTCTACCACAAGAGCACTAGAACTCATTCATATGGACCTTTTTGGGCCTACTAAACCAACTAGCTTAGGTGGTAGCTCATATGGATTTGTTTTAGTAGATGACTACACTAGATTCACATGGGTGATTTTCCTTGCACACAAAGATGAAGTCTTTGAGGAATTCACCAACTTTTGTAGAAGAGTCCAAAATGAGAAAGGTATTCTCATTACATGCATTAGAAGTGATAATGGAGGAGAATTCAAGAATTCCCTTCTAGAAAAGTTTTGTAATGACAACGGGATTTCCCATAACTTCTCTTCACTTAGAACCCCTCAACAAAATGGTGTTGTTGAAAGGAAAAATAGAACCCTACAAGACATGGCTAGAACTTTATTATGTGAAAATAATCTTTCTAAGTATTTTTGGGCTGAAGCAATCAATACTTCTTGCCATGTGATAAATAGAGTAACCTTGAGACCCATTTTGAAGAAACCCCTTATGAGCTTTGGAAAGGAAGAATTCCAAATATTGGGTACTTTAGAGCTTTTGGTTGCAAATGCTTTATCTTGAACAATGGCAAGGATACTCTTGGAAAATTTGATGCTAGATCCGATGAAGGAGTCTTTCTTGGATATTCGGGAAGAAGTAAAAGTTATAGAGTCTTCAATAAAAGGACTTTGGTGGTTGAAGAATCAATGCACGTGACATTTGATGAAATGATTTTACTTCCTAGTAGAATTGATAATGATAAAGATGAGGAAAACCCAAATGACAAATCAAAAGACTTATTGGATGAAACCCAAAATGATGTTGAAGAATTGAATGTTAGATTTGAGGAATCCCTTGAGATTATACCTAGTGATCAACATCATGAGTTGCCAAAGGATTGGAAGTATGCATCTTCACACCCAAAGGAATTAATAATTGGTAAACCATCAAGAGGAATTCAAACTAGATCTTCATTGAATACTTGTGCAAATCTAGCCTTCCTATCTCAAATTGAGCCTAAAACGATAGAGGAAGCACTAGAGGATGATCATTGGATCCTAGCAATGCAAGAAGAGTTGAATCAATTTGAAAGAAATGAAGTTTGGAATTTGGTACCTAGACCTCATGATCATTCCGTTATAGGTACTAAATGGGTTTTTAGAAACAAAATAAATGAATCGGGAACAATTACAAGAAATAAAGCTAGACTAGTTGCAAAAGGTTTCAATCAACAAGAAGGAATTGATTTTGATGAGACTTTTGCACCGGTAGCTAGACTTAAGGCAATAAGACTACTTCTAGCTTTTGCATCTTACAAAGATTTTAAATTATATCAAATGGATGTTAAAAGTGCCTTCTTGAATGGTTTACTAATAGAAGAAGTCTATGTTGAACACCCCCCGGTTTTGAAGACTATAAATTGAGGGATCATGTATTCAAACTCACTAAAGCCTTGTATGGATTAAAACAAGCTCCTAGAGCTTGGTATGAAAGGTTTAGCAAATTCTTGATGGATAATGATTTTTGTAGAGGAAAAATTGATACTACATTGTTTACCAAATCAAAAGGCAAAGATTTGCTCTTGGTTCAAATTTATGTTGATGATATCATTTTTGGTTCTACAAATGATAAACTTTGTGAAGAATTTTCCACATGCATGCAAAGTGAGTTTGAGATGAGTTTAATGGGTGAACTCAATTATTTTCTTGGTTTACAAATCATGCAAACTCGAGGAGGGATCTTTATTAATCAAGCTAAATACACTAGAGACCTACTCAAGAAATATGATTTTGTAGAATCCAAAATTTATAGAACCCCCATGTGTACAACACTAAAACTAGACAAGGATGAAGATGGGAAACCCGTTGAACAAACACTTTATAGAGGGATGATTGGTTCTTTACTCTATTTGACCGCTAGTAGGCCGGACATCATGTTTAGTGTTTGCCTTTGTGCTAGATATCAATCTTGTCCTAAGGAATCACATTTGGTTGCGGTCAAGAGGATTTTTAGATATCTAATAGGAACCCAAAATTATGGTTTGTGGTATCCTAGAAGATCATCTTTTGATCTAATTGGCTACTCCGATGCGGATTTTGCCGGATATAGACTTGATAGAAAAAGCACAAGTGGTACATGTCACTTTCTTGGTCATGCACTTGTTTCTTGGTTTTCCAAGAAGTAAAATTCAGTTGCTTTATCCACCGCCGAAGCGGAATATATTGCGGCGGGTAGTTGTTGTGCACAATTGCTTTGGATGAAAATGCAATTGGAAGATTATGAAATACATGTAGGCAAAATGCCCATTAGATGTGACAACACTAGTGCCATAAACTTATCTAAAAATCCCATCTTGCATTCTAGAACAAAGTACATAGAAATTAGACATCATTTTCTTCGTGCTCATGCACAAAAAGGAGATATTGCACTTGAGTTTGTTAGCACCGAACATCAAATTGCAGATATTCTAACAAAACCCTTGAGTGAAGACAGAATTCTCTATCTACTAAGGGAGCTTGGGATGTCCAATGGATGTCCAAAATAAAGGAGCTAAAAGGAAAAGGTATGGTCACCTCTTTAACTGCTTTTCATACCATATTCAACTTGAATGCTAAATTTTGGTAAATTAAGTTAATATCATGATTTATGAGTGATTTTTGTCTCATAATATTTAGTTACACGTGCTTGCAAAGATTTGTGATGTTTTGATTTAAAAATAATTTTAAATTGAATTTCAAAACTCACTTTCTGGGACTGACGGTCGATCCAGCTTTCTTGACGGTCGACCGTGCGTACCTTCGCACTGGACGGTCGACCGCCAACCTCCTCGGATCGACCGTGGGATGTCAATTTTAAACCCTTTGTGTGCCACGGTCGACCGCCAACTTCGTTGGATCGACCGTGCGACAAAATGTGTGCGACGGTCGACCGCCAAGTCTTCGGATCGACCGTGCGACGCTTTTTTTTACACACAATGCTTGCGACGGTCGACCGCCAAGTTCCTACGGTCGACCGCCACGGACCGTGTGACAACTTAAGTCGGGGCTTTTTCGTCTTTTCCACTCAAATCTCCCCTTATAACTCCCGATCAACCCCTTCACTCCTCACTGGTTCGACCGTGCCCTAGCTACTCAAAACACCCGCAGCCACTCCTCCTCCTCTCCTTCTCAAACCGATCTCCTCCTTCCCACTCAAAACCCTAACCTGCTGGTGGATAATGGCTCGCACCAAGAATGCTGGTCCTCCTTCACTTGAGGAACCAAGTGCACCTGGGAAACGGAAGAAGGCAGTCTCAAAGAAGCCATCCGGAGGAAAGAAAGCCAAAGGAGCTCAAGGAGGTTCTTCATCCAATCCTCAACCTACCCCCTCCTACGACGAGTACTTCTTCCTAGACATGGGGAGGTATAAAATCTGGCCTGATTTTAAGGACAAGTTTGTAGTCTCGGGTAGAGCTTTACAACTGCCTTTAAACAAAAAACACATAGTAGAGCAATACTTCACTGATATGGGATGGAAAAAATTCTTAGAAATGCCTCAACACATCTATCCCGAAATGATTTGGTATTTTTATTGCAATATGAGTGAGGATATAGATGATGAGGGATATGTAGCTATTATTAGCTATGTCTATGGTAATGAAATCAAAATTACCATAGAATGGTTGAATGAGCTACTTAATGCACCTAATTCAGGAGAGTGCATTTACTTTACTTCCCATGAGGATTTAAATAGAGCTGATCATGATAAACTAGGGAGAAAGGCTATCCTCAAGCCTCTACAAGTTGAGAAAATCCCTATAGAACTAAATAGCCTCAACCAACAATTTAGGGAGCTTGCCCACTTCCTAGGAACAAACCTATTTCCTAAGCTTGGCCATCATGATAATTTGAAACCTATCCATGCCTATGTTCTTTCTTGCATGGTTAGGAGAAAACCTCTTAACCTAGGCTATCGAATTATCAAGGAAATGCTAAATCTAAATGCTAGGCAATCACTTCCTTTTGGGGGGCTCCTAACAAACATTTTCAAAGCCCTCACCCTAAACCTAGCCGATGATGAACGCAAACCCCTTTCTCAACCCTTCAACAAATCCACCTATAAGAGGATGAAGGCCGCCAAACTAGCTTTAGGCCTCGGTTGGCCTCAGCTCAGTGCCGATGAGGATGATGAGCCTCAAGAAGAGCATGGAGAAGAAAATATAGGGGGAGAGCCTTTGCTTGAAGAGCATCAAGGAGAAGCATCTAGTAGCCGAGTTCGTCACACCACGACACAAAGGCTTGATGATCTCGAAGCTAGAATGGGAAGAATGGAAGTGAGTCTCGATGACATCAAGACTTCCCAAGCAAACATCACCGGAGATCAAGTCAAGATGTCTCAGCAACTTGATGAGATTTTCACCTATATCAAGAATGAATTTCCACCTAGCACTCCTTCAACAAGCCTCTAGTGATTGATCATAATTCTCCACCCTCCTTACCTCTTTTTGATAATGCCAAAGGGGGAGAAAAGTGTGATGAGTGTGATGAATGTGAAAGCCCTACATTTCTTACTTTTGCCCTACATTTCTTACTTTTGTATTTTGAAAAACTTTGTTTTGAATTGAAAGTCTTGTAAGTTCAAAGTTTTCCAAATGGTTTTGAATGGAAATATTGTATGGAAATGTTGGGATCCTTTGAATGAAATGCAAATGTGTTTGGATATTGCCTTGATGTATTAATACTGTCATAATTCAATATGAAATCACTTCATGAAAGCATAAATGTTATTATTGAAAAGAAGTGAACATGCTAAAATCCAAACCATTATGTCAACATATCTTGAATGAAACTTTTAATATCATTTTAAAGATATATGACTTGTGTGCATCTTGAAATCTGACTTTAGAACATATTTTTTTGAAAGAAAAGGATGCATTGATTAAGGGGGAGTCAAGATATTTTATCATCACATTTAAAAGGATTGTCATCATCAAAAAGGGGGAGATTGTTGATCCTAACCTTGTTTTGATGATGCCAATATACATTAAATGATAAAATATATGTTTAATATTTATTACCCCTTTAATTGGAGATATTAAATTCAATATTCAAGTTATTTTGTACTGACGGTCGATGCAAGGATCGACCGTGGGAATGGGACGGTCGATCCATGGATCGACCGTGATGAATGGTTCTAACTTGGCTATATGAGTATTGACGCGACGGTCGATCGGTCCATCGACCGTCAGAAGCGTTTTTCTTGTCAGAGGCTCACGGACGATGCGACGGTCGATGTGGCGGTCGACCGTAGCGCATCAATGAAGAAAGTGGAGACGCGACGGTCGATCGATGCATCGACCGTCCGAAGTGTTTTTCTTGACAGAGGCTCACGGACGATGCGGCGGTCGATGCGGCGGTCGACCGTGGCGGATATATGAAGAAAAGTTAAGGAGCGACGGTCGATCGGAGCATCGACCCTGGGAAGCGACTTTCTCAACAGAGGCTCACGGACGATGTCACGGTCGACCGTGAGAGCGACGGACGATGCGTGGATCGACCGTCGACCAAAGAGGCTGAGTTTTTTATACGTGACGGACGATGGATGGATCGACCGCCAGGAGCGCGCAGAGTAAAAAACTAGCCGTTGGAGAGTTGCAGGGAGCCGTTGGGGCTTCTTGTTGAGCTGGTTGAAGCCCATCTATAAGTAGTCTCTTCATGTAAACTTGCCATAACTTTTATCACTATTATTGAGATCATTTGAGCAAGTTCTAGGAAAGATTTCTACTTATTCTCCTTGAGCTAAAACCTTTGTAAATCTTCTTCAAGTGTGAAGAAGTATCTTGAGAGTTGTTCAACAGCAGTTGGCTGTGATTGTAAGGTCACCAAGCACTAGGAAGCTTGGAGGAAAAGCTTGTAAGGGATTTGCAAGTAGTGGAACCGCAAGGAGAGCCTTGAGAGAAGTGGACGTAGACTAAGAGTTGGGTCGAACCACTATAAATCGGTGTCATGTCTCTAACCCTTCTTTCAGTTAATGCTTGCGTGCTATTGTAGTTAAGTTTCATTTTGTTTACAAGCATTCTAGCTGTTAGATTCTTTTCTATCTGAATTTTCCATCAATCTAGTTTTTCGAAAAGAGTCCAATTCACCCCCCTCTTGGACCTTCAGATGCACCGATCGACCGTCGAGCCTTAGGCACAGTTTATCAGAACAGTGCCGGAAATCCAATTTCTTGGATTTTAAGGATCAAATCTAGTTGGAATTCGATGAAACTTTGCAAGCATGCATAAAAGATGATGGGGAATCCAATGATGCAAAGAAATCATATTTTTAATGGTTAAATCACCAATTTAGGTCAAAACGACTGAAAACCGATAAACGGCGAGAATACGGAAAACCAGTCGTTAAAATACCGAAATCGCAACGTAGGAATACTGAAAACGAGCCACATCACAAGTGCTATAAGCTACACAACATTCTAACATGTATTCATACAGCGAAAAGGCATTAAACCTATCCTAGGAGAACCCGATCCAAAGATCGAGGTAGAAACACCTACTTGAAGAGATAGGGCAGCTCCTCCACGCATCCCCCAACTCCGTTCGCCGGAAACCGTTCCTCGAAAGCCACGCCTCCGATGCCCTAGCACCCAGCCGCAGGAGAGAGAGAGAGAAGAGAGAACG
>CAWUCF010000067.1:0-16282 GCA_963920575.1 Narthecium ossifragum | reverse complement strand
TTATGCCTTGTAGAATAACTGATTTAAGTTTCATGTTAATCAGTTGATATTTGAGTAGGTTTTATGGATGATTAGTCTCGGATTTCTGATTTTCTGCTGTTCTTGAGAAACAGCCGGCTTCCGGCGAGTTTTCCGGCCGGCGAGTACATAATCTTGGCTTTTCATAAACATAAGAGTTGTAGAACTATTCGTTAGCTTTCCATTCCATCTTGTTTCATATTTTTCCGATTTATGTACAATTTGTTATGAATTGTTTTCTGAAGGGCTGCGTTTTCAAAATTTAATGGGAAGCTGGTTCGATGCCTTAGGATCGATCCCAATTTTGGTAGGATCGATCCCAAGGCTGGCTGAAGGTGTTTTATGATCTATATTTAGCGATTTTGATTAATGCTTTCCCGTTAATCCAACCGTAGGATGATTATGCTTATTAGGGTAACCACTACGATTAGAGGGAAACCTCGCCAAATTTTCGCAGTAGGTTAAGTTCCGGTTCGCGTCGCCCGGCCCGGTTGGGCCTACGCGGGTCGGGGCGCGACACCCAGAGCTTGTGGAGACCCGTGCGGCGGTTGGCACCGAGCACGCGGTTGAGGGCTGGACAGTGTCGACAGACAGTGGGCTACTCTTCAGAGGCAGAGTTGCAGTTCCAGCAGACCCGGCGTTGCGAGAGGAGATCCTTCACGAGTTCCATCACTCCTGCTTCGCCGTTCACCTCGGGAGCACCAAAATGTACCACGACCTTCGCCGACAGTTCTGGTGGTGCGGGATGAAGAGGTCAGTAGCTGAGTTCGTCTCCAGATGCCTCACCTGTCAGAGGGTGAAGGCAGAGCACAGGCGGACCCCAGGTTTGTTGCAGCCACTTCCCGTGCCAGAGTGGAAGTGGGAGCATATAGCTATGGACTTCGTCACCGGGCTACCCAGGTCACCGAGGGGGAATGATGTGATTTGGGTCATTGTCGATCGACTGACCAAATCGGCTCATTTCCTCCCCATGAGGACTACAGATCCAGTTGCCAGACTGAGTCAGAGGTACATTGACGAGGTAGTACGACTGCACGGCATCCCAGTGTCGATAGTGTCAGACAGAGATCCCAGATTCACTGGCCGGTTCTAGAGCAGCTTCCAGAACTCCTTGGGGACAGCACTGACTTTCAGCACGGCTTTTCACCCTCAGACAGACGGGCAGTCAGAGCGGACTATCCAGATCTTGGAGGACATGCTCAGAGCATGTGTGCTAGACGCTGGGGGTACTTGGGAGCAGCACGTGACTTTGGTGGAGTTTGCCTACAACAACAGTTTCCAGGCCAGTTTGGGTTTTGCACCCTTTGAAGCATTGTACGGCAGACCGTGTCGCTCACCGGTGTGTTGGACTGAGGTTGGAGAGGCGTACCTTACCGGTCCGGACATCATCAGACAGTCGTCAGAGAGGTTGGCTCAGATCAGGCGGAGGCTTCTGACTGCACAGAGCAGGCAGAAGAGCTACGCAGACCGCAGGCGACGACCCCTGGAGTTCGCAGTTGACGACAGAGTGCTACTGAAGGTGTCCCTGCGCAGAGGGTCGATCAAGTTCGGTAGCAGGGGCAAGCTGGCTCCGAGGTTCACGGGTCCTTTTGAGATCGTCAGGCGCGTTGGAGCAGTCGCCTACCATTTAGCTCTACCTCCGCACATGTCAGCAGTTCACCCCACCTTCCACGTTTCTATGCTGAGGAAGTACATTCCAGATCCTTCTCACGTGATCAGACACGACGACATTGAGGTTGAGGAGGACGCTACCTACATAGAGCAGCCAGTACAGATCATGGATAGACGGGATCAGGTGCTCAGAGGCAGATCGTTACCGTTGGTCATGGTCAGGTGGAGACATGGCAGTGCAGAGAGTCTGACTTGGGGAGTCGACAGGGTTGTGGGACCCGTGGCATCCGTTAGACTTGAGCTGGAAGACAACTCTGTTGTTGTTTTCCTCCTTTCAGTGTGCCGTAGAGTAGAACCCTACTGAGCTTATCTCTCACTCCTACCCGGGCTGCGTTTGCAGGTGCAGGCGGCAGTTCTTCTTCGGTGGAGCGGCTGGATCGGCTTTTGGCGGCGCGAGTACATCCAGGGGCGCTTGAGGTTGCTTGGAGGATTACCAGTTGTACCCTTTTGATATTTATATGTGTATATGATGTAAGCTTCTAAGGATTTTAGAGTATTGTATTAAATCTATCTCTTGGAAGCTATTGTATTTAATCTGAATTGTACAACTTGATGATATATGATAATTAAATCTGTTTAGCCTCTGGAATGTAATTGTTTAAATTATCCGTCTTTTCCGCTTTGTACCGCGCCGGTTGATGATGAATAGTGTTAGGACCCTCACAACCCGTCCTGGATGGGTTTTCTGGATCGGGGAGTGACAACTTGGTATCAGAGCATAGTTGTTTCTTTTCCCCCCGGCTTCCACCTTGAATTTCAGGACGAAATTTTTTTAAGGTGTTTAGGTTGTGAGGGCCCGCCCCTCAGACCTGACTCGACCACGTGGGTCGAGAGCCGGTTTCCTATTGGTCTGGTTCCGCGTCGGGCACGATCGGGCGATCGTGTGGCGGTTTTGGACCCGGGGGCATTTTGGTAAATATGCCCTCTGGTGGTCGGTTTCACACCCGCGTTCCACACACTGACTTTGATTGATGTATGTGTTTGATTAGATTCCCTAGGGTGCGTCCGATCGGAGGATCGGAGCTCGATCGGGAAAGATCGATTTGGACGGCTGAGATAGATTTGGAATGTCTATATAAGCCAAGTCCCTTTCTCTCTTTCCCTCTCTCCTCCTTCACCTGTCGTTTTCTCCTTCTCTCTCTCTCAGTCGACTGAGCTAAGGTTTGGAGTCTTGGGCTTCGGATCGCGGATCTTGTCGGCTTGACCAGCGGGACGCGTGGAGGAGCTACCCTACTTGCTCAATAGGTGTTTCTACCTCGATCCTTGGATCGGGTTCTCCTAGGATAGGTTTTATGTGCTTTCGCTGTAGGAATACTTGTTAGAACGTTGTGTGGATGAATGCATGTGTAATATAGCTTGTTTCCAGTATTCCTATCAGCGGATTTCCGTATTCTAACGGTTGGTTTTCGTATTATCGCCGTTTTGTCGGTTTTTGTCCATTTGGACCTAGATAGAAGATTTAACCGTCAAAACCTGGATTTCTTCATTCCATTAGCTTTGTCATCGTTAAATACGCTTGCTTGCAAAATCTCATTTAGTTCCAACATGATTTGATCCTTGAAATCCAAGAAAATGGATTTCCGGCACTGTTCTGATGAACTGTGCCAAGGGCCCGACGGTCGATCGGTGCATCGACCGTCACATGTTGTTTTACGCTTTCTGGGCCTGGCGGTCGACCGTCGGATCGACCGTCGCATCGACCGTCAGGCTCTGTCGGGATTTTAGCCTCCCACGGTCGATGGGTCGATCGACCGTGGGTCCTCTCTCTTTTCCATCCCGCCTCACGGTCGACCGTCGGATCGACCGTCGCATCGTCCGTGAGGCTCTGTCCCGTTTTGGGCACTCGACGGTCGATGGGCCAATCGACCGTCGCCCATGGGGTTTTCTTCGTTTTGGCCTCACGGTCGATCGGTGGATCGACCGTGACATCGTCCGTGGTCTCACGGTCGATCCCCGGATCGACCGTGGCATCGTCCTTGACCACTTGGACTTGGTTTTCTGGTTTTTCTTTGGTGGATTTGATTTGGGATTAATATCTAAACATGTTGGGAAGCATGTAGGGGGATTTGATGAGGTTTTCAAAGGATTTTCATCGGGTTTGAGAATCGATTCGAATAACTCTCTTTTTGGGTAAACCTATGGTTCTACTTGCAATTAATACATGATTTATTATAGTTAAGTGCTTAGTTAATTGCTTAACCATTAGCTAGCTATGAGTGCTAGATAATGAGGAATTGTGGAACCTTAGCCTCTTGCCGGCGAGTGCCGAGGGCTATTGTATATCTGTCGAACTTATAACTGTTGATGTGGCATGTAGAGACATCAAGGATAGATGTTTGCCTAGGCTCATGCATTGTATGCATTAGAGGCATTTGAGGATAGGCGGGCGATGGTTTGGGTCGCCGATCCGAGGCTCTCGGGTAGCTCGGATCTAGCCTTAGGACCGTGGATGGGTAGTCAGGAGTAGGGTGTGATTGTTGATCTAGTCTCATGTCTTTGTGGATTCACGCTAGTTGACTCTGATCAGTGTTTGAGGTTTAGAGGTCGGGTTGTCTTCCGAAGCTAAGTTCTAAGGATGGGTTTCGACGTCCCTGACATGGTCCCCATGCAGTGGTTTCCTGCTGGGTAATGGTGATCCTATTGGTTCCGGTTCTTTCCCTCCAGCGTGTTGGTTGAGTTTCTCAGCGTGGTCGGTTGAGAAGAGTAGGATCCCTTGGGGAGTCGACAGGGTTGTGGGACCCGTGGCATCCGTTAGACTTGAGCTGAGGACAACTCTGTTGTTGTTTTCCTCCTTTCAGTGTGCCGTAGAGTAGAACCCTACTGAGCTTATCGCTCACTCCTACCCGGGCTGCGTTTGCAGGTGCAGGCGGCAGTTCTTCTTCGGTGGAGCCGGCTGGATCGGCTTTTGGCGGCGCGAGTACATCCAGGGGTGCTTGAGGTTGCTTGGAGGATTTCCAGTTGTACCCTTTTGATATTTATATGTGTATATGATGTAAGCTTCTAAGGATTTTAGAGTATTGTATTAAATCTATCTCTTGGAAGCTATTGTATTTAATCTGAATTGTACAACTTGATGATATATGATAATTAAATCTGTTTAGCCTCTGGAATGTAATTGTTTAAATTATCCGTCTTTTCCGCTTTGTACCGCGCCGGTTGATGATGAATAGTGTTAGGACCCTCACGCCCCGTCCTGGATTGGTTTTCTGGGTCGGGGTGTGACACGTTCCTTTAACTTGGTTCGACTGCGTAGGTCGGGGGCCGTGTTCTATTGGTCTGTTTCGGCGACGGGTGCGATCGATAAATCGCATGGTTGATTTTGGACCCCAAGGGCAATTTGGTATAATTTCGTCTTGTCGGTCGGTTTCACACACACAATGCACACATGGCCTTGGATTGATATATGTGATTGATTAGACCCTTATGTGCACTCTCGATCGAGAAATATCAAAACGTATGACTGAGATCGATTCCATCTTTCTATAAATACCCCCTTTCCTTCTCTTTGCTCTTTTTCTTTCTCTTTCTCCCCCCCGCTCTCTCTCTCTCTCTCTCGACTGCGGATTTTCGACGCCAAATTGGACAATCGGGACTTGGGGGATCAGTAGGAGGAGTATCCAGATATTACATATAGGTGTTTCTACCCTAATCATGTGATTAGGTGATACGAGCGGTCTACTCGTAATCCTCTCGTATCGGGTCTCTACTGCTCCAATTGATCAGATTCGAGTCTGATCGGACTTGATTGAGTCCAATTGGCTTATTTGGCTAGCTGGATCGGATCTAGCTTGATCTGGTTCAGATCTGGCTGAGCCTTATTGGGGTAGGACTTGACTGGATTGGGGCTGGATTGAGTCTGATCGGAATTAGACTTGACTGGATCAAGTCTGATTGGGTTAAGTGGTTGGACCAAGTCAACTTGACTGGATCAACTAGGGAAGTGGGCTGAGGGTTCATCGGAGTGGGTCCGATGGCTGAGGCTCACCAGAGTGGATCGCCGGCATAGAGGCGTTGGAGGTGGTCAGGACCTTGGCAGGGGAAGGTCGTTGGATGGTGGGGAAGAGATCCAACGGCTCTGATTGGTCGTAGGAGTGGTAGGGACGGTGGATCTGGAGTACCGTCGGCGGTGGGTTAGAGGAGGTCGGCGTCTGGGACGATGGCTCAGGGCGTGGCTTAGAGTGGTTGGGATCGGGTCTAGGAAGGTCGACGAGGGTTTTAGGGTGGTTTAGGGGTGAGATCGGGGTCGGACAGGGGTTGACGGCGATGGGGACGAAGGTCGGGTTGTCGTGGAACTCACCGGAGACTGTGAAGGGCGACGGGAAAGAGATGGCCGGGGTCGTGGGGCTTTGGGGAAGACGTTGGAGGTCTTGGATGGCAACGGGGGCGGTTGGAGAGGGTACGGGGAAGAATGTATGCGGTGAAGCTAGGGTTGCAGCACGGGAGAGAGAAGAGAGGAGGTAGATGATGCTGACGTGGCGTGGGGTAGCTGACGTGACGGAGAAAAAAAGTGGCGGGGAGAGAGAAATACCGGTGGAGGCGGTGCCAGCTGCGGAGAAGGTGACAGACGGGGGAGAAGGTGACCGACGGGGAAGAAGGTGGATCAATGGTGGATTATCTGGTGAAAACTACATTACTTCTACTCCTATGATATTCTACTAATTACTCTACTCTCATTAATTTATCATAATTCCCTCCCTGATTAGAAAGCTATTGAGATCCTTTTATAGATGCATTGACTGAGTCCTAATCCAACTAGAAAACCCCATTACTTAATTAGCAAGTAATAAGGTTCCAAACTCTAACTCAACTTACTAACTCAAAATAGAACTCTTAATTAATTCCTAACAATCAAATATCAATTAGGACTCAATTAAATATAAAAGACTAATAACAAATCCGAATTAAATAACTCTAGTTTAAACTAGGGAAGTCCAAACCAAACTAGGAAAGAGGCTAAACCCGTTCAGGTCCTCTTCTGGGTGTGGATCCAGTTGGTCGAGTCGGATTGACACGTATCATTAGGTTTGCCTAGAATTGATAATTTGATTGATTAGCATAGGAATATATGTTGGAATGTATTGAAAGTTCGTATTCTAGTGTAATCGATGTTTTATGAACATCGATAAGGTCAGCTTTCACGTTTTACCTGTCAATTTGGTTTCTATCGTCCGTTTTGTCGTTTTTCTTTTGGCTGAAACAACCTAGATTTGATATTTAGCTGTATAAAACTTGATTTATTGGTGCCGTTGGATTCCTGACGTCCTATTCTACCTCCCCTCAAAGTTTGATTGAATTTAACGAGTTTTCATCGGTTTTTCGTCGAAGTTTCCCAGATTTCCAAAATCCTCTCTTGATGTCTGTTCATTCCCAATTAGGGTGTTCATTTACGAGGAATCTCGTGTAACCTTCAACACAAAACTTGTAGATCTTCAAGTCTACTTTCATATTCCACTTATGTTGTATTTTTCTGATTTTTATACAAATTATAGTGATTTAATTTGTGATTTGCGATGAGATTGGTCTGAATCTGTCAGGCTAGTTGGAATTGATCCCAACTTGGGTTGGATCTGTCGCGCCCCGACCCACGAAAGCCCAACTGGGCCGGGCGACGCGAATCAGAACCTAACAAACCATGAATTTTTTTGACGAGGGTTCCCTCTAACCTATTGGTCTCCCTAAACAATTCATCAAAAACCCTCAATTTCAAAATTAAAGATTTAAGAAACCTCAAACTTAAAGATATCAAATCCCAATGTTTAATATACAAAACCTCGAAGAGGGAAAGATCAAGTACAAACATATATACTCTCCCGGAGGAGGCTAACTATATAATGGTTATGGGAAAAACAGATCACCGCTCCTCAGACTCCGCCAGGCGCCGCTGCACCGCCGACCAACTGCCCGGTAGGGGCCACCGAAGAGGAGCTAATGCATGCACCTGCAAAACACAGCCCGGGTAGGATAAGCACTAAGCTCAGCAGGGAAACTACACTACGACACACAGAAGGAAGATGGAAACGTAACAGTGTTGCCCTCTAGTAAGGCATGGTGTACACATGTGTCCCATAACCCCACCACGTGTCCCTGAGGTCCACGATCATGATCTTCCAGAGAACCAGTCACATGACGGGTCACGCTCAGTAAGCAGAAAACCAGCACTGCTGACTCACAAGCAGGAAACCGGCACTGCTGACAGGAAATGACATCGCTGAGTAGGCACACCCTCTACTCAAGAGTCGTCACAACTGGACACCGGCTACACCTCAGAACCCGACTCGAGGCTGACATGACCTCTACAATCATCAATCAACAGATGTTCGAGTCATCTAGGCCTATCATCGAAATGGACTGAATACCACTATTCAAACTTGGACCAAGCTACCCAACCCCGGTCCTAGGGCTAAATCCGAGCTTCCAAGCCTAGGGACGGTGACCCACAGATCGCCCACACCCTAACCTTATATAGCTAATGCACAACGAGATGCATGCTATGCATATACGCAGGAAAGCAGATAAGCATGCAACATATGTGACGATTAAAGAAACAAGGTCTGGGCTCGGCACCCTGCCGGCCCGGGGTGATGAACAGGAAAACAGGCCAAGGAGCTGCTGCAGTGGTAACCCCACCAACTGCAGCCAGTTCGTCAAAAGACAGCATGTTACGGGAAGCAACCATGACAAAGAAGACTAGCAGTACAACATGCTATCTAAACATCCCAGGAGTTGTCACTCTCCCGGTTCACCACTACCCCTCATTATGGGCTAATATGCTCAAGATTATGTACAAGTTATAAAGCGGTATAGAAAACCGCATACGCGAAGCCCCGCGGGCAAACCCATTGAAAACGCCTCTCAACCACAAAAGAGGTCGATATCTCTACCAGAGAAGATTGATCTTCTTAGTGCTTGGGAAGCCTTGTCCCAGCCAACCAGAAGAGATCGATCTTCTCCACCAGAAGGATCGATCTTCTTCGTGACTTGGACCCCCCATGCCAGCTAAGCAAGGATCGATCCCGCTCGGGTTGGGCATGACGTCCCACAAATGATCGATCTTTCCTCAAGAAAGATCGATCCGGATGGGTTCACCGGCGGACCGCCGAAAAACTCCACCAAGTCCTACAAAACCTTGGGATATGGTAGTACGAAGGACCACGAGTCCAAAATTAAAGATTTCATTGAAAACAAACATGTATATAATCAGATCTAAGCAAAACAAACCACAAACAAACTCAAACCTCACAAATCCGGCAAAACAAGTAGGTAGGATCCCTATCTAGACTAGAGCAGCTTCAATCCCAGCTGCTGAGCCTTGGATCGTCCTCAATCTCCTTCAAATCCAGCCGGATCTCAGCTCAAGAACGCGGATTTGAAAAAGAATCAAAGAAGAGGGTTTCGTTCGTTTTATAGACGGACGAACCACCTTATGAGAGATCGATCTCTTTCCTTTCATGATGAACCGACTTAACTTTCTGGCGCTAAAAGATCGATCTCCTTAGCAAGGGAAGATCGATCCCCTTTGCCCATAAAGCTAGACTTGGGCTAAAACACAAGCCCAAGCCAGGATCCTTCGATCCCGGGTCCACCTAACCGTTATAATCAAACATTTACACAAACACGGTCAGTGTGTGCACACGCGAGTATGAAACAAATCAACAAGGTGCAATTTACCAAATTACCCTTGTGGTCCACAACGAGCCATGGGCCCGACCAGACGGTCGACCTAGGAGTGGAGGGGCAGGTCCTCACAGGATCGATCCCAACCCAAACGTCGAGAGCTGAATATGCCAGGCGCAGTTGGGATGGATCCCAACTTGGGTTGGATGGATCCCAACTTGGGTTCGATCGATCCCAACTTGGGTTGGATCGTAGAGGAGGTTTTCTTAGCCGTTTTTAGCAATTTTCAAAGCTTCTTTAGATCTGACTTTTGGAGAAGATCTTTCTATCGATGAGTTGAGTTAACATGCTAGTTTTTCATGAATTTGAAATATTTATGCAATGTTTATAGAATGTTTAACCAATTGCTAAGTTTCTTGCAAGTTATGAGTTATATCAAAATGATATCATGCTCTATATATACGTACATATATATATTATACCCATATGTGGGGTCGAGCCCCATGAATAAGGGATGTTATTAACTGAGGCATAATGACCTCCGAGAATGTGTAGAATAAATGGACCGAATGTGTGTCAAGTATGACTATGTTATATAATCTGTTGTTTGTTGATTGGTTGTCGGCATTGCGCTAAGAGTAGTATAATCTACATATACTCCATGTTGGACTATTAACTGTTGATGCAACATATAGTGACACCTAGGCTAGATGGTTGCATAGGTGCATGCATTTTATGCATTAGAGGCATTCTAGGTTAAGCATGGGTGATGGATCAGTCGTCGATCCGAGGGCTCGGGCAGCTCATTTCTAGCTCTAGGACCGAGGCATGGTAGCAAGTTCTAGAGCGTGATTATATTGTCGAGTCCTTGTACAATCGAGGTAAATGTCTAGTTGGCTACAATTGTATTTTATTTGAGGTTTAGAAGTCGTGTCGATTCTCCAATGCCAAGTGCTAAGAATGGTTGTCGATGTGTTCATGACGTGGTCCCCAGGCATGGGAATCCTGCTTGGGTAAGGGTGATCCTATATGTTACTGTTTTGCTGCCTCTTGGTAACATGTTCAATAGAGAGGTTTCATGACAGGAGTTATTGGGACATCGATCGGGGTTATGGGACCCTGTGACATACTTTAAACTTAGGCGGAGAAGCGAAACTTTTATTATTTCCTCCTTTCAACGTGGCGTAGAGTAGAACCCTACTGAGCTTATCACTCACTCCTACTCGGGCTGCGTTTTGCAAGTGCATGCACCATCTCTTTGCAAGTCCAATTTACGTTGATAGTTTGTATAAATGTATAATTTCCCTTTTTGAGGATTTTGATATCTATTTCTACATGTATATTTGAAGATTAATTTGTATAAGTAAACTTTGTATTATATTTAGATGTATAAATTGAAATTGTAATCGTATGTAGATTGTCAAAATTTACAATTTTGATCTCAGATTAAATTGTTCAAATTAGTCATAATATTTGTTACATAAATGCGTCAGAGTTGAAGTGAATAAGTTTAGGTCCCTCACGTCTCGGTCCGGATGAGTTTTCTTGATCGGGACGTGATAAATGATGTTTGGGTGATTACTAGACGAGCAAGAAGATTGGCAGAGGAATTTTTGTAGCGGAAGGTTCTTTTGGTTAGAACAAAGGATCAGAGGCAATAGGGGAGTGTTGTCCAGGTTGATGCCTCATTGAATCTGGATAATGCGGGGTGTGCCATTGGAGCGGTTGGGTTGAGACAAGTAGATGTTGTAGAAGAGGAGTGGGCGATGGGCTGCCCTGTGCAAGAAAAATCAGTATTGCAAGCAGAAACATTAGCAAATTTTTGGGTGTGTACTGGTCCAAGGACCGGAGAATAGTGAGATTGGCTAAAGAGTCTAACTCACGTATGTATGTTAATGTTTTGAATGGAGTTCTGTTGTGCCCAGAAGAGGTAGAGGATGTTGCGAGAGATATATGATATTTGATTTTATCTTTTGACTCGGTTATGTTCTTGTACATACCAAGATTAGAGAATTCTAGAGCCATTGGTGTGGCTCGGTGGTGTCGGTTCTCTAAGCCCCATCTATGTTGGGCTCAAGAGGATGGATTGGCCTTGGTTGGAACAAATTCCGTAGCTATTTCTAATTTTTTTAGCCTATTTAAGCTCCCCATTCCTATCTTCAAACACCATAAGTAATTATTACTACTTTATCCATATTTCACCTATCATTACCACTCTACTTTTTCCTATCCCCATTATGTAGCCCCACTTTTCCAATCCCCAAAATCCCTTAACCCCCCTAACTCCACTTTTCCTATCCCTATACCAAATGGGGGCTAATACAACAAAAAAAAACTAGGAATACAAAGGGCTCGTTTGTTTCATGGTATTATAGGTGGTATAGAATTAGTAATCATGTAGACCCCATTTTATCCCACGTTTGTCGTGATTTTAGTTATGTGATAAATAATCACATTCAGTGGCGGAACCAGGATGAGACTTAAGGGGGGGGCGAAATCTAAAACAAAATGACTATTTTTTTTTCTTTCAAGTAATACAAAAAATACCTTAGAATTACAATATCGAACATTAAGCAATAAAAACAATATAAATATTAAAACCGTTGTTAAACGAATGCGATATGCATTCTCTTGGTCATGCCTGTGTGCAGAAAATATGTGTGTCACACTTTGCTGTTGGTTTTTGAGTGTTTCATATTTTTCTCTAGCTTCATTGTGAAAACTGTTATATGCACCAACATGTTCATCAAATTTTTCTATTGCCTTTTTCCAATTGTTGAATCATGTACATGTAAACACATCTCCTCCACCTTGTTCTCTTTGAGGTTTCCTAAACAGATAACACCATAAGCAATACGCCGCATCTTTTGATACACTGTATTCCAACCACCGTTAGTCTTTGAACCATGTCTCCATAAAACTCCTCATATATTTTTCATATTTTTTCTTGGGAAAATTATAACCAAACGGTTGACAATGGCCTTTGATCAAATACCCCTTACAAATTCCATCCCTAATTCCAACATCATATGTTTCAATGGGTTTACTATTCTCTGAAGTATTATGCAAGTCATGAGTATTAGACGATTCACCGCTTGATCCGCTTCGTGATTTTTTTTATCACAAACTTATCCATTATCTAAATAAAATAAAACAAAAATAAAAATAAAAATGTGACAATTAGAAATCAAACTAAAAAATTATCAAAAAATTAACTAAATTCTAACAAATAAATAATTAACTAAATCAAATAATTTTTTTTTAAAAAAAAGCATACGTTCTCTGCTCTGTTTATTAAGTGCTCTGTTTCTTGTTGGGTGGGTGCCGGCAGCCGGCCGGCCAGGCCTTGCCAGGTGGGGCGGGCGCCGGAGAGGGGGGAGGGCCGGAGAGCCTGAGAGGGGGGAGGGCCGGAGTCGGGTGGGTAGGTGGGTGCCGGAGAGCCGGAGTGGGAGAGGGGGAACTGGGGAGGGCCGGAGAGGAGGCGATGGGGCGTCGCCGTGTGGAGGAGGTTAAGGGGCAGGCGTGGGGCGGTAGGCCGCGGAGGGAGGGAGGAGGTGAAGGGTCAGGGGGTAGGTGGGGGTTCCGGCGTCACCAGGGGGGGCGGCCGCCCCCCCTAGTTCCGCCACTGATCACATTGGGACTCCATATCCCATGTACATGGGATAACATAATCCAAGGGGAGGTGATATATGTAATCCCATGAGATAAGATTCATTGGATTGAAAAATAAAAAAAATTAAATAGTTGATTAATTTTTCTCCCATCTTATCTTGTGTCTTATCAAACATAAAAAAAAATTTAACCGCTCACGTCATCTTCCATGATAATATATCTTCGAATATAATGTCCCATGTCCGGTCATGTCAAACAAACGTGACCAAATAGTGCGACTCATAATAGGTTTTGCACCATAAGTTGAGATATAAATTATAGTGGATGTGTATGGCTGCCAGCCTGCCACTGATCATCAATCGTCTTTCAGACAATATATTCTCCATCAAAAGCAGTAGATGCCAATGAGGAGTTGTGGCGGGGCTTCTCAAGTGCACCATCCATAGGAAGGTGGCACCTTTCGGCAGGGATTCGGATCCTTGGCCCTCTAGCCCCTATCCCACAATCTTTTTCATTTTTTAGACCGAACACAGCCACATCTATCATAAATTCTGTTCAATCTGGGTGGATGTGCTTTTATAATATCTGAATATATAATTTTTTTTAAACCGAACACAGCCACATTCATAATAAATTCTGTTTAGACGTGCTTTTGAGTAGCATGAGGATCACGCTCAAACCGCGCTAGTGGGGCGAAGTAATTGATAGGTACTTCAACTGCACTAATATTAGGGTGCGGAAAATATGGAAGTTGCGCCAAGCATTCGTCATTTATCTCCTAAAAGCTACTCACCTAAATAGCTGCATGGTTACATTTTTCTACTAGAGTTATCTATTTGACATGCTAAATAAATTTTCACCTGTCATCTTAGATTGAATCGTAATCATAAAAAAACGCAAGACAGCTAAATTGTCCCTCGGTTAGATGTCAATTACTGTGACACGCTTTTTTCAGGTTGCATGTTTAAAAAAATTTGAGCTCGATTTAAAATCAAGCAACCAGTGGTAGTTGACGGCACTTGCAATTCTTTATGAATCCCATCCAAATACAATATCCCAATAGGCTTCCTAATAGGTGTACTCATACAGGCCTTAATGGCCCTTCAAAATGGCTGTATGGAAGAGGACTATGGGCCCCCAAAAAGCCTATTAATGTTGTATTTATATATACCCTGCATAATCGGTTTTTCATGGCAACTTCTTCAAATTCTCACATAATGTGTGACTTGCCATACCAATTATATCACTTGGCTTCATTGGTACGTACTCTAATATTTGGATTATATCTAATTATATAATATACTAAATCCAAATTTATGTCAATAATTACAAGATTGATGAAGTGTATCTTCCACTCCTAAATGGTCGCCCCCCCCCCCCCCCCCTTTTCCTTATTATTCATGATTAATTTCTAGGACGTGTGGTTCAAATTTACATGTTTTTAATTAGTTTTGATTTTTTAATGACTAAAATGCACTTTTAAGGTCATCAAAATACCCAACGGCGATCACCGATCCACTGTGACCTCTCCGTCGATGAGCCACCACGACCTCCACTACACCATACCAAGACCATGACCTCCTCACCGGCCTCTCACCCCGGCTAAGAAAACCTATGCACCGTCGGCTTCGAAGCCTTCGTCCGTGCTCTGCTCCTCCTTCGCGAACCTCGCGACGCTCTTCTTCGCGAACTCCACCCCCACGCCATCGTCTCCGACTCCCTCTTCACCTGGACCCCCGACCTCCCTGCTTCCTAAGGCATCCCCCGCCTCATTTTCCACAACATTGGTGTGTTTCCCAACCTCAACATCAAAAAGATCTTCTATCGCCTCCCCCTTGACCCCTCAACCGACTCCTTCTCTGTGTCCTGCCTCTCTCATGACATCAAATGCCACAATGACGGCCTCTCGGAGCTCTTGGCCAGGCCATTGATGCTGCAACTCATGGGGGAGGCAGAGGCGAAGAGCTATGGCGTAGTGGTGAACACCTACAGAGAGATGGAGCCAGCCTTCGTGGACCACTACAAGTTTACACACATAGTCTGGTGCGTGGGGAATGTGTTGCTCTGCTTGCGAGCGGAGGAGGATAAGGTTGATCGTGGTGTGGGGAAGTTAGGGTGGCGCGGCTTGGTGTGGGTGGCGTCCTTGGTGAAGGATGTTGGTGGAGCAGCTGGGAGTCGGAGCTCGGTTGCGGTGGGTTCTACGGGGAGATCTCAAAGTGATGGGCGCCAACAAGGCAAGGCAGAGGAGCCCAACTATAATAGACACTACTCAATGAAAATATTGACTCTTGACTTTCTCTTCGTATGTTTGTATGTTGTTCAGGTTCATATCAATATTGGTCTAATATTTAATTTCTCTTTTCTATATTTTGTGTGTTTCGATGGGGGTTTGGCTGGGGTTGGTGGGAAGTTCGGGCCGGTGCTGTTAAGGCCTTGGGAGGTGGCCGGAAGGGATAGGATGATCTGGAGAGGTGGGCCCCCGATGACTTTGATGGGCAACAGCTTTGCCAGCAAATGGAGATAGTCCCCGCTCAATTTGACGACCACGTAGTTGTACGTCGCCAATAAGAGAGGGTTGTTTCCCCAAGCGAAAGAGTACTCTGTTCGAGCGAGAGCTCGAAGTCCCCGCGGTGTGAAGGGACTCTTGATATCACTTGGGTGGGTCCCATTGTTGATCGACGGTGGATGAGCATCTTAGCTAAAGGAGGATCATGACCTCCTTAATCGAGCGACGCGATCTCCTTGATGGTGTGATGGATGGCGGATGAGCTTCATCGGCGGAGGGACATCCCGATCTCCTCAATGAGCACGCGATCTCTTTGATCGCTCTCGGATCAACGGGTTTCCATCAAAGGATCGCCGGCTGTCAGGCGGCGGCTCAAGGTTAAGCTGAGGGTGGAGGAGAGCGTGAAAAAAAATAGGGAGAATGGTAGTTATGTCTTTTGTCACGCGGTTTTCGATCTAATGTCTTAAAAAAGTTCGCATGGACTTAATGACAAATTAGTTTTCATCCGTCTCTATTATTCCATAGTGAAGATCGCATCCCATAGATCAATGCTCGCCACAGGAATAATTGCTCTTCTCCACTCTTTGCTTGCTTCATTCCACTCTTTTGGTACGTACGTACATATAATTAACTATATACACTTCTGTATGAGTCACATATTATCTCATGATCACTATGAATGGTTTCTTATCAAGGATTACTATGCTACTTGCACGCTTCTTGTTACTCATGGCTAGCTAGTATCATGTATGTATTGTATGTGGGTATGATTTGTGCCAATCGACATTACGTGTGCCAGCACTTGATGTATCGTGCCGATATCCTATAGACACGACGAGTGTTTTGATTGTTGGCAGAGTA
>CAWUCF010000066.1:0-24222 GCA_963920575.1 Narthecium ossifragum | reverse complement strand
AGTTGCAACAGTCTATGATATTTAGTTGCTTGCTTCGTTCTCTGCTTATGTGATAACCAATTACCCTCGAGAATTAATGCACCATGGTCTTAATTAGTTCCATGCTATGATAGCCAATTTAGTACACGTACTTGTTTTGGGACCACTAAGGCAGGCAACTAAGGTTCCAAAAGGATTGTTTCCTGTCACCTAGAAATTAAAGGAGGGATGGGTGTTCTATCGTTTCTATCTCTGCTGATAGAGTTGTATAACGGTGCTCAACGATTTATGCTTGTTGTGAAGAGCATTATAGCTGGGGGCACTGACACTACAACTGGAACTATGGAATGGGCAATGGCTCTTCTGCTAAACCATCCCGAAGCTTTGGAGAAGGCAAGATCAGAGATAGACAAGCTCGTCGGCTGCGACCGATTGTTGACTGATTCAGATCTCCCCAAGCTCCAATATCTCAACAACATCATCAAGGAGACCCTCCGGTTGTACCCGGCCGGCCCTCTTCTAATTTCGCATGAGTCATCCGAGGATAGCGTCATAGGAGGGTACCACGTCCCTCGCGGTACGATGGCGCTCGTCAATGCTTATGCCATCCAGAGGGACCCCAAGCATTGGAGCAACCCTGAAGAGTTTAAGCCAGAGAGGTTTGATGGCGGAGAAGTAGTGGAGGGGTTCAAGAACATACCCTTTGGCTTCGGAAGGAGAAGATGTCCGGGAGAAGGTTTTGCCATGCGCCTGATGGGGTTGACGTTGGGAGCTCTCATCCAATGCTTCGAGTGGAAAAGGATTGGAGAGGAGGAGGTCGACATGACCGAAGGAAGTGGCCTCACCATGCCCAAGGCCAGGCCTTTAGAGGCCATGTATAAACCCCGGCAGGTCATGATCAACGTTCTATCTCAGCTGTGAGTAATGAAACTATATATATATATAGGCTAAATTTTCAATTAGTACCATGTAGTTTGACCCGTATTTTTATGTGGTCCTTATATTTCAAAAAGTTGCAATACATACCCTCAAATTTAATAATCGCTCTTATGTGGTCCTTCCGTCCACTCGCCGTCGAGTTTTTAACGGGAAATCAGATTTTTAACTTATTTTAATATTTTTTAATTTAATGTTGTCACGTCAGCTTTCTCTCTCTCTCCACCTCCTATCCTTCTTCCCCAACCCTCTCCCCACACCGATCGGATCCTCGACGGCGGCTCAACCGTGAGGTCCGGGACCTCGACGACCTCGACGGCGAGTGGACGATGTTATCCTCCACATACCCGGAGCTTGCTCTTCTTCTGCTCCCCGTACCCGGAGCCACCCGCATAAGCCCCCGTCGCTGGCGCTTTCGCCAGCACCGGCGCCGAGGGAGTACCATACCCATACGACGCAAGCGCCGGGGGGCACCGTAGCCAAACGCGGGTGTGGGGAGGGGGTTGGGGAAGAAGGAGATGAGGTGGGGAGAGAGAGATGCGGCGGAGCAGGCGGAGGAGCGTCTGTCTCGCGGACGGTGAGCAGGGTGAGCAGGGGGTTGGGGATCCGATCGGGTGTGGGGAGGGGGTTGGGGAAGAAGGAGATGAGGTGGGGGGAGAGAGATGTAGCGGAGCAGGCGGAGGAGCGTCTGTCTCGCGGACGGTGAGCAGGGGGATCCGATCGGGTGTGGGGAGGGGGTTGGGGAAGAAGGAGCTGAGGTGGGGGAGAGAGAGATGCGGTGGAGTAGGCGGAGGAGCGTCTGTCTCGCGGACGGTGAGCAAAGGGTTGGGGATCCGATTGGGTGTGGGGAAGAAGGAGAGGAGGTGGAGAGGGAGAGATGCCTCGCGGACTGTGTGAACAGGGGGAAGAGGGTGTCCTTCTGCTCGTCGTAGCCGGCTGCCCGGTCGACGAGCTTGCGATCGACGTAGACGGCCGGAGACAGGGATGGGTCGAGCTTGCTGGCTAGGAGGTGGAGAGAGAGAGACGCAGCTGACATAACATATTTTATAAGTTAAAAAATTAAAAAAATGTTAAAATAAGTTAAACATTGAATAAAAAATGTTAAAATAAATGAGAAACCTGACGTGGCTCGTTTTGCCGTTAAAAACCTGACGGCGAGTGGACGGAAGGACCATATAAGAGCGATTATTAAATTTGAGGGCCTGTATTGCAACTTTTTGAAATATAAGGACCACATAAAAATATGGGTCAAACTACATGGTACTAATTGAAAATTTAGCCTATATATATATATATATATGGGTTAATTGGTGATATACCCAACTTAGTGACCTTTTTCATCCCAAAACCCCTATTAAAAATCTATTTGATAAAAAACCCATCTAATTAGCAAAAGCTTGTTGAATACACTAGGCGCGAATCCCGAGGTCATCAATCCGACCTGGGGTTGCGTGCACCTTCTGGCAGGAGGAGGCGTTCTTCCTCCACTCCGCGTGGTGCCCAGGGTCAGGGAGAGGCGAGGTCTCCTGACAGAGGGAGAAGCCGACAGAGAAAAAAGGTGGGGCGGTGGCAGGCGAAGGGAGAGGAGAAGAAGAAAATGGGGGCCAGCTTTGGTGCTGGTGGGCAGAGGAAAAATGTTGAAGGTGACATTGGACATCCGGAAGCTTCTTCACAGGGGTTTGTCTCTGATGCTATTAACCACACACGTGGCTTGGTAGAAGAAGTTGGGCCCGCTGGTGGTAGCCCATTTTTTGCACATGGGCTCCCTGGTGTTCCTATGGAATTGCATTTGAGTGGGCTGGTTGTTGGGCCCTCACCTCATGGGATGCCAGCAAACCCACTAAAGCCAACACCCCACTCAAATGGTAAGAGCTCGGGCTCTAATAGAGCAGGAATTCACACCAAACTATTGGAAGCTGAGCTGCAGGAAGAACATGAGGAGTTGGTCTCTCGGCTGCATGAAGTCCTGGAGAAGGAAGTGCTTACTTTGGAAGAATTAAAATGCATGGAAACACTGTCTGAGGGTGATGAAAATGGAAATCACAGTACTCATGCATCCCATTTTTATCATTGATGAAAATGAGAACAAAAAAGTCATGCATTCCATTTTTATCATTGACAAAAATGACTTTAATCATTGATAAAAATGGGAATCACAACACTCATGCATCCCATTTTAATCATTGATAAAAATGATAAAAATGGGATTTTCATTTTTATCAATGATAAAAATGGGAATCAAAAAGTCATGCATCCCATTTTTATCATTGATAAAAATGAGAATGCCATTTTCATCATTGATAAAAATGAGAATAAAAGTCATTCATCCCATTTTTATCATTCCGAGAATGATGAAAATGGATTTTTATCATTCCGAGAATTTCATTTTTATCATTCCGAGGATGATAAAAATTCATTTTTATCATTCCAAGCATTTCATTTTTATTATTCCGAGAATGATAAAAATAAAAATGATTTTTGATCATTCCGAGACATTCCTAGAATTTCATTTTTATCATTCCGAGAATAATACAAAATAATTTTTATCATTCCAAGAATTTGATTTTTATCATTCCGAGAATGATAAAAAATCATTTTTATCATTCCGAGAATTTTATTTTTATCATTCCGAGACATTCCGAGAATTTCATTTTTATCATTCCGGGAATTTTATTTTTATCATTCCGAGAATGATAAAAATAAATTTTTATCATTTTTATCATTCCGAGTATGATAAAAATTCTCATGCTGATTTGGTTTGGGTTTTTTATCCCGAAACAATGCGCAAGGGTATTTAGTCAAACGGTCTTTTGCATGTGGGGCTCTGGACCCTTAGTATTAGCTTGACTTTTAGGAGAGGTAGATTAGATTGATATAGGTGATTTATGAGGTGCTTTAGAGCTGTTCCAGTTAAGGAAAATTGGAGTACCATGTATACCATTTAAAGGTGCTTTTGTCATGCAATGCGATAGTAGAGAATCCTGGAAAATCAGGAACAAAATCCTGCAGCATGCGTTGCAGGGAATGGAGGCTGGTTTCATAAACATAAATAAAGATTGTGGAGATTTTAATTTGGAATCTAGTTTTTGTCACAAGATTCCTTTCGTTCGCAACAACAATTTTGTTATAGTGCCTCGCATTGTTTGCCAATGCATTGGTATATAATTTAGTTTTGCCAATTATGAGTCCTTGGAATGTTCTATCTGCTTTTAGGCAACTGTCATTGTTTACAAGAAAAGGCGATGGTGGAGAAAAGGTGGTGATGTCTTTTTGCATGCTATTTGGGTTTAATGCTTAAAAAAAGTACTGCCTTGGCTTATTGACAAATTAAGACGAGCATTTGGGCCTCTGGCCAAATCTCCCTATATATATATATATATATATATATATATATATATATATATATATATATATATATAATGTTATATGATGTACGTTCATGTTGGTGTATATGTCTATGATGGATTCGTGTAATGATTTGGTGTTAATGATGGGCCTCTGTGGGCTAACAAGGAAACATTAACTTAGTGACTCGTTATCTTAAATTTTTATCCAAGTCTCTCGTGACATTTCCCAGTAGAATGTCGATTTACTAGGGTTCTGTTTAGTTGGGTGCGTCGGGAGTGTTTTTGCAACCATGTGATAGCATGCATCAGGAGAAACGGTCAATTTGGATGTTTCTGTTGATGCAGGAAAATCCTTAACAAGAGTGCATCGATTGATGCATCCTTCTACTTTTAGCATTTATGAGGGTGTATGGGTTGATGTACCCTCACCAACCAAACGTAGGATTGCATTTATTGCTGTATTAGACGATGCATACACCAACCAATACAGCCCAGCCAAATACGCCTTAGGCGGGTCCTGTGCCACATGGCACGGATAACCACCCATTCCAACTACCCTTAACCATCCACCCCCATTGTCCTCTCTCTCCTCTCTTCTTTATAACTCAATTGTCACGTGTCCTCGTCTCTGCTTCTCTCTCTATGACTCGGTTATAACGTGTGGGAAAATATATGACTCAGCTTGTGAGTCATAAATGGGCCACTAAAGTTTAGTTGGGGGGGCTTTAGGCCGAATGATGTCTCGAAATGGAGCTCACTAAAAAGTTTGGTTAGGGGGCTTTGGGCTTTGTGCTCAATAACTTGCTTGATTGGTTGCTTGTACGAAACTCATATGCCCCTGTAACGTCAACCACTGGTCAATCTAAAAACTAATCTCAAAAGGAATTAGCGAGAAGGGTCAATAGGGGCTGGAAAAAAATAAGGGTTGACAGTAGGGTAGAATGTATTTTTTGATTTGCCAATAGGGCCATTGTGACCAAAATACCCCTAGCCCTATAATCGAGCCCCCCCCCCCCCCCCCCCCCCGCGGCCGGCGAGCTCAACGATAAGATAAGGGTAAAGAAGTAATTTTACATACCTCCGTTAATCTCCGTTAGCCCCGTCCAGGATAACGGTAAGATCGCTGAGGAGGAGGTGGAGGCGTTTTGATTTCAAACCCTAAACCCTAGCCTTCGGTGGAGAAGATGAGGGAGCCAACGGTAAGATAAGGGTAAAGAAGTAATTTTACATACCTCCGTTAATCTCCGTTAGCCCCGTCCAGGATATTCCTCAAATATTCCCTTCTCAACTAACCCAAGGGTAGATCCGATATTAATTGATTTTTTCAGGGTTCTTGATGAAAATAAGTTTTTTTCGAGGTGATTTATGTAAAATCATACTTTTTGAGGGCTATATATGTAAATAACCCTTTATGGTAAGTATCCTTTAATTATTTGAGCTATGATAGAGTGCACAACCAAACCATGTAGGTGACTATTTTGCACACACATAATCTTATGTGGCACAGCTTATTCGGATTTTTACACCAATTAAAATAAATTCATATCGGCCAACAGATTTCATCACGTGAAGAAATGTCAATTTTCCTTTGTGTTGAACAAAGAGAAAATACTGAAATATATATGAAAAGGAAAAAAAAAATCTTCCATGTAAACGGTAAGCATACGAAATTTACGATAGATATGACAACCCTCTGAATACATTAATACCATAGACAGAGATGGGATATGTTCTATCGGAAAAAAAGAAGAAGAAGTATGCGCAACCACTTGAATCTAAATTTTCTCAACGTCGAAGTTATTTTTATCTCACCTTATAATCCCGCATATTATCAAACATATATACAGATTCTTTTCTTTTGACAGGTATCAACCTTATAAGGAGCAATAACGGTTAACATGTATTAATTTATATTATATATATTCCCTAAGTTTGCTTTATATAAAGTTGCATTAATTCATATCAACCTAAGTTCTATTAATATTATCTTATGCTAAGACTTATATTATCAACCTTATAAGAAGCAGTTTCGGTTAACATGCATTAATTCATATCCCCTAAGTTTCTTTATATATATTTCCTAAGTTTGCTTTTTATAAAGCTGCATTAATTTATCACATATATTGTCTTGATAAGAAAACAAAACCCCATGCCTTTAATTACCTCTCTCTCTCTATATCCATCCGAGTCATTAAAGAAGCAGTTGGAAGTTACATAGACGCCAAGAAATGACTCGTCTCACTTAATTAAGCCATCTAATTATTGTCCGGATGGATGCGGAGCAACTAATTCATTGGTGGAGTGACACTCGAACCCACGTCTTGTTTTATTGAATAATTAAGCCCAAAACATGCTGTAATTTCAACCACGTCCTATTCACGATCGAATCGAACGCCTTTTAAGTCTCATCTATTTTCCTATTTGGTGATGTTGGTCGTTGGACCTCTTTAATTGTTCAGTTAATGGCACTTATGGGGGCATCTTTCAAGTGCACAATCTGATTTTGTCGTGTATTTTATGATAAGTATCCTTTAATTATTTGAGCTATGAAAGAGTGCACGTACAACCATGTAGGTGACTATTTCTAAATTTTCTCAACGTCGAAGCCATTTTATCTGATCTTATCCCGCACATCATCAAACATATATACAAATTCTTCTCTTTTGACAGGTATATCAATCTTATAAGGAGCAGTTTCGATTAACATGCATTAATTCATATCCCTTAAGTTTCTTTATATATATTCCCTAAGTTTGCTTTATATAAAAAAGCATTAATTCATTTCAACCTAAGTTCTATTAATATTATATTATGCTAAGACTTATATTAGTGAACAAAAAGCTAAGACCAACCTTCGAACCCTGGACCACCTACGAGTCAACACAACCATCTAGCCAGACAAACTACAGGGAGTTTGTTAAAATTTTATATTAGCAATAACTAAAAGGTGAATACTAGTCAATATTATAAGGAGCTATGACCAACCTTCGAACCCTAGACCACCTACATGTCAACACAGCCATCTAACCAGACAAACTACAGGGAGTTTATTAAAATTTTATATTAACAATAATTAAATGAGTCCTAGTATGTTGATAATCCTTAACGTATCCATTATCTTCATATTCCTAAAAGTCGCAGCATCCATCAATATCGTATTATGCCCTTGGCTGTCATGTATCACTTCTTGCCTCTATATATATAGCCATGGTAATGCAATTGTAGAATATCACACCACTCACAGGATCTGGGAGGACGCAAACTAGCTAGATATATTGGTAGAGCTAGCAATGGATCCATCCATGGCCATCTCCTCCTCCTTGTACTACATCTACACCGTTCCAATTCTCGCTCTTCTCCTCCTCATCCTCCTCTACGTATACGTCCTCTTCGATCCCAAGCAAAAGAAGCACAAACTTGTTGCTAGGTACCCACCATCCGGACCTTTGGCTCTGCCCCTCGTCGGCCACCTCCACCTTCTCCGCCAACCCGTCCACCAATCCCTCGCCGCCATCGCCGCCCGTCATGGGCCCCTTCTTCTCCTCCGCTTCGGGTCCCGCCCCGTCCTCCTCGCATCCTCCCCGGCCGCCGCCGAGGAGCTCCTCTCCACCCACGACGCCACGTTCGCCGACCGCCCCGACTTTCTCTTCGGCAAGGTCTTCGCCTACGACAACTCCACCATCAGCAACTCATCATACGGTCCTCGCTGGCGCTCCCTCCGTCGGCTCGCTTCCCACGAGCTCTTTTATCCCTCACGCCTCGCCGCCCACTTTCCCCTCCGCTGCCAAGAACTCCACAACCTCCTCCGCGGCCTTCTCCGCCGCCACTCCGGCGAGGAGTTCCAACCGGTGGACGTGAGGTCGAGGCTGTCTGAGGTCACGCTCAACGTGGTGACGAGGATGGTGGACGGGAGGAGGTACTTCGGGGAGGAGGGTGCCGGGGTGGGGAATAGGTTTAGGAGGATAGTGGAGAAAATATTCCAGATGAGCGGGACTGCGAACGCCGGGGATTTCGTGCCGGCCTGGAGGTGGCTGGGGTTCGGCAATGGGACGAGGAGGAGGATGGAGAGGTTGGGGAAGGAGATGGATCAGCTGTTTCAGGAGATGGTGGATGAGAGGAGGAGGGTTAGGAGCTTGACAAGCAGCGATGGGGAGGAATTAGAGGACGACAAGAGGAACATGGTCGATGCCATGCTAAAGCTTCAAGAGTCGGAGCCAGAGTTCTATGACGATGTGCTCATCAAGGGGATGATCGGGGTAACCTCCGCCCTCCAGTCCATGGATATATACTATTCTCGTTTCGAGCAGTACTGATATTTATTAGCCGACCAAAACACTGTCCATTGAATTGAATCGGGATGTGTGCCCGATTCAATCTAACGGTAGGGATTTGTGTACATGAGTACATCCAATGTACATAAATCTTTTTAATATGTGACAGGGGTAGCTATACATACATACATATATATAAATATATACATTTTACACACACATATATATTTATATGTATATATGTGTAAATATATGCACGCACACATTACACATACATACATATTTACTTATGTGTGTATACGGATTTAAAAAAATATTTTTTTAAACACATGTGGTAAAAAGAATCCACAACCTCATCTCCATATCCTTAGTTCAACCCTCATTCCTTTTTAAGAAATTAGACAACTTTTTATAATTATTGTGAATTATTTTTCAATAATCATAGGATCATAGACAAGTATGTTATTAAACGAAAGAATATAAGGCCAGTCTTCTAGCACCCCTAACCTTGCACAGAGAACTCGTGTCGAACATCATCATGACTGATTTGCATAATAGAATGGGTGCTGAGTGGATGAATGACAGCTTGGTTGTGTATGTTGAAAAAGAGATTTTTAAAACTATTGATGATGAAGTTATTTTACGACGGTTTCAAAATATAAAGCCTCGTAGGATGCAATTATCATGATTAGTGACGACTTAGTTTGTTTATTTCTTTTATCATATATTTTTATTAGTTATTTTTATACCTTGGTATTTTGTGTTAGTGAATGAGCTGGTCAAGGTACATTATGTATGTAGTAGGCATTCCTTCGCCTTTTGAGTGAGGTTTGAAAAAATTTTGAGCCCCCATTGACTTAAATTTCTAAATCCGCCACTGTGTACACACACATTCATACATACATATACATCCATCTTACATGTGTGTATATGTGTCTCTATGCATACCATCCTTATATAGGAGCATGGTTATAAAATAACCTTTGGTTGTCCTACGTGGATTCTACATGGCAGACTTAGTCCTATGTGGAGCCTACGTGGAGGGGGAAGTTAGTGAGGGAGTTGGTTAATGGGGATGAGGATGAAGTTAACATGGAAGTTAGTAGGGGTTAGTGGAGGAGGAGGTTGAGGGGCGGGTGGTTAACAAGGAAGTTAACATGGAAGTTAAGGGGTGGGTGATTACCGTGCCACGTGGCACGGTGTATATATATACACATATATCTATATACATTTATATACATATATACATAAATATATATGTATTGAGTTGATATAAAAAACATATGGCGCGATTGAGTTGCTATATGATTTGCTGACCGGTTAGCAATTAGCTAGATCAACGTTTTTTTTTTGGCTAAAACCCGGGAGGCAGGGCCTCAAATGTAATTCACATTGGATTGAAATATCAAAGAAGACATGGATGATCATGTAGCTCCCGAAATTTTAATTAAGGGTCTTTTACATGCTAGAACCTTTACTTTTGAAAATCTATGAAAAATTACCTCATTTATCAAAAATGACATTCCGATATTTTTTTTTTTGTATTTTTACAAAAACCTAGGTTCCACCGGCTTCCATTGCTTGACCAAGATAGTTGACCAACTAATCATAGTTTATGACTTAGTTAACCTACGAGGCTACGACTATGATTAAATGACAAAAATGTCATTTCATTGTTTATGAAAATATGTGTAAGTTTAGTTTTTTATATAGTTAAATATGGAAATCGTAATATTAAGAAAGTAGTTTTAGTATGTCTTTTATTGTTTACCCAAAAAAATCTAAAACTATACGTAATATATACAAGGGTATTTTGATCAATTTTATTGGTAAAAGTATTAAAAAGAAATTAAATTCAGATAACCTAAGGTGACTAACGTGCTTTTAACCTTTAACCGAATGTAGTTTTTTTGTGAGAAAATATGAATAATGAAGGTATTGGGACGTAATTTTCGATAAATTAGATTGTTTTTCACAAATTCGCTAAAATGAAGGACAAGTATGCAAAAGAAACCTTTTACTAATTTCAACTTAGAATTACAACCTTCATGCCTATTTAAAAATGTAAAATGCTGAAAGTAAAAAAAATTATCAAAAATAGTAAGACCGGAGCTAAAACTGGAAACCAAACATGCATAATCGAAATTCGAATCACGTCGGAATTTACCATGATCGAATCTAAGTTTCATGGTGAAAGTCATCGTCAAAAAAAAAATTTCCTAAGAGAACAAGCTCAAGAATACAGAGCTTGGTGAAATTCTTGGTTCAGCTGGTCGCTGCGGAAAACGATCAGATGGGCATCTATCTTCCTTGTAGCAATAGCAATAGTTGGGTCACATGGAGGCATGTTGATTCGGATCCATCCCCGGGTCGCGTACGTTTGACCATGGCTGGGAACTTGTTTGGTCAAATGGATTTCTTTAATCCAATCACGCCCGATTTGGCTTAAGAGTGCTCCACTAATTTGGTTCATTGACGTGTGAGTACCATACGTACCTTGTGAGTTTTATGACATTGCTGATGCTTATAACCATTTGCTTTATAGGCCATCGTAGCAGCAGGCACGGACACTACGACCGGAACTATGGAATGGGCAATGGCTCTTCTGCTCAACCACCCCGAAGCTCTGGAGAAGGCAAGATCAGAGATAGACAAGCTCGTAGGCTGCGACCGACTGTTGACTGATTCAGACCTCCCCAAGCTCCATTGTCTCAATAACATCATCAAGGAGACCCTCCGGTTGTACCCGGCCGGCCCTCTTATACCACACAAATCATCCAAGGACTGCGTCGTGGGAGGGTACCACATCCCTCGCGGCACGATGGCGCTGATAAATGTTTCGGCTATCCACAGAGATCCTAAGCATTGGCCCAACCCTGAAGAGTTTAAGCCGGAAAGGTTTGATGGTGGTGTAGAGGCCGAGGGGTTCAAGAACATACCCTTTGGCTCCGGTAGGAGAAGATGTCCTGGAGAAGGTTTGGCCATGCGCATGATGGGGTTGACGTTGGGAGCTCTGATCCAATGCTACGAGTGGAAGAGGATCGCAGAGGAGGAGGTTGACATGACCCAAGGAGTCGGTCTCACAATACCAAAGGCCAAGCCATTAGAGGCCATGTATAAACCTCGGGAAGCACTAGTGAATGTTCTATCTCAGCTATGAGCATGCTTAATTGCTAGCAGATTTACCAGGATAATTACGGAGTGTAAAATAAAGTATATATGGTCATGTCTATACGGAAAATTTGTTGCAAAATAGTGTTATGTACTCTAAGAACCCGCTGCGTCAAGTGGTATCAGCTAGCTGTCAGCATGCTTAATTGGTAGTTGAAGTATGGTCCATATGTATACGGAAAATATTGTTGTAAGCTACTATTATATATAACGCTTTCTAAATATTGTTGTAAGCTACTGATATATATAAGGCTTTCTAATGATTTATGTTCATAAGGAACAGGGATAAGGGTAAGTGTAATGATAAAAAAATGATTGAAAAAGCAGAGAGGAAGATGATAGGTGAAAAGGAGAAAAAGTAACGGACCCCATTTAACCCTAACCCTAATCCTATTCTTAACCTTCAACCAAACGGTGATGTTGGTCATAAATTAAGATGGATAAGTAAGTGAGGAGGAGCGCCAGCTACCAATATATAATATGGTACGGCTTAAGGTTAAGGCGTGCTTTATCTAACATGCGGTTAATATTTGGCGTAGGTACGCTGCCGTCGTGAGATCTGGCGCACGCATTCTCCGCCGCCGTTCGTCGACATCCGGCCCTTGGAAAGCGCCCCCTTGAGGTGGAGATCCTCCTCCGCGCCGACCACCACACTGTCTTCTGCCTCCATGAGCCATCCCCTCCTCCTCCGGTGACCTAACGGCTCTCCGCGCCGACCACCCGCCGTCCTTCATCTCCAAGGCACCATCCCCTCCCCCTCCAGCGACCCAATAGCTCTCTGCGTCGTCTTTTCCCGCGCAATCAGCCAATGGTCGGCGGCGACGAGCCTGTCGTTCACAGAGATCGACTCCTCCACTGACCCCGACATCACCATAGAGTTCTTCTGTTGACTTTTGGCTCCTTCCAACCTCTGATCGATCCTTCTCTGACTTTTGGCTTGTTTCTCAACACCCGATCGATCCGGCCTTCTCTATAGATGGATCGATCGGACTCTGCATGATCGATCCGGCTCTATAGAGCGATCGATCCAACTTTGCAATTTTCCCAGACAGAGGACGCCTTATTTGAGAAGCCTTCTCCCGATCGATCCTCCTATCAAACTTACTCATTTGCAGCTCTACGGATATATAGGATCGATCTTCTTTTCATGAAGGATCGATCCTACTTTGGTTCCGATCAATCCGTCTCTATAGTAGGATCGATCGGACTCGAGAATTTTGGAATCTACACTCAAGCAAACGGATCGATCCTTCCTCTATAATGGGATCGATCCTTCTCTATTTGATGAAAAATCCGATGGCTCATATTTAATCCGAGTTTGGGTTATTTGGAGGGATATATATAGAGTGTTTGTAACCCTAATATCTAGGGGAGAAAAATAGGGTTTTAGAGAGAGCTTGAGAGCCTTTTGTCCTACTTTGTAATCCTTCGTCTTAATTAGTGGATTGATCTCGCCGTGCCGTCCGTGGATGTAGGCTATTGCTGAACCACGTTAAACCCTTGTGTTCTTGGTGTGTTCTCTATTTTCTCTCCCTCTATTCTTTGGTGTGGTTTGTTTTCTTCTCGATTGTTGGTGGATTTTTGCATCAGGGGTGCCTTCCGGCGCAACATCTTCAACAGGACACGGCAACGGCGATCCCTTCGACGGTGTGCTAGGAGTACTAGTGCAGTCCTTCTCCATAACCAACGACCGATTCCACCTCGACGCAGAGGAGCAGTGGGTGGCGGAGGAGGACGTGACGGCCGCCAGCTCCAACGTCGCCGTCGACCTTGAGTCCGTGGCCGTGCACGAGATCAGCCACCTCGAGTCCGTAGCAATGCGACAATTACGGTGGCCGGGCACCAGGCTACCAGCGGAGGAGAAGAGCGGTGGACCGACGGAGCATCGTCGCATCGGCTGCTCGAGCACCGTCGCCAACCACCCCCACGCCTCCGAACGACCACCATCCTTCCCGTCTCCTCATCCCTCGTCCAGATCCGGCCGCTACCAGCCTCCACCACCCCTATGTCAACGTCGACGAGCTTCTCCAAGATCCCCGTCGCCATCCACCTTCATTCCGGCCACCTCACTCCACCAAACTCCCTCCAAACTCCATCAAAACCCTTTCTATTCTAATCCTCGTCATCCTCCACCCTCCATTACCCTCGCCGGCATCTTCCCTAGCGCCGGTGACCACGCACTAAACCGCCACCACCAAGATCCTCCCGATCTCGTCCCCCACAGCCTCCTCAACACCCGGTGAAGCCACTAGAAGCTTCGCCTCGCCCACCCGAAGCTTCCTCCACCCTCGTCGGCGTCAATTGACGCGATGACAACAAGATTCGATCGGTGGTGGCCATGGATGAGTTCGATGGTACCGGAGAAGAAGGGCTTAGGGGTGTAGGAGGTTGAAGACGAGAAGATAGGAGAAGGAGGTAGAGGGTCGCGGAAAAGAGGGAGGTGAGCGATGAAGCGAGGATAGCTGGCGATGTTTGACGTTGGCGGTAGGGAGCGATGGGACAAAGTCCTGATATCTCTCCGCAAATTGCTACTCGCCCTATCTCGGACACCGCCCTACCCGGTGTCGGAGATAGAAATTCCGATTCTACCCTTCTCTTACTCCATCTCTCTCTCCACACCATCAGCTGCCATCTTTGATATATTTTTTTTAGTTTTCTTTTTTTTTCTTTTTTTATCAGTTTTATTTTTCTTTTGTCCATCAAAACCTAATTTATTGATTTTGTTAGTTTTCTTTTTTTTTTCTTTTTTTCATTAGTTTTGTTCTTTAATATATTTTTTTTATTTTTTTATCAGTTTTATTTTTGGGTTAATAACACTTTACTCCCTTCTAGTTTGACAATATGTCAATTTACCCCTTATAGTTTAAAACGTGACAAAACGCACTTTTAAGTTTTCAATGTGGTCGTTTTACGCCCAAAGTTCAAACGGCGTTAACCTGGCTGACGGCAAACCGGGTAAATAGGTCACGTGCAACGCACGTGACCCCCTTTTACCGGTTTTGCCCGGTTACCGTCGAGTCTCTCATCTCCTCCAGCTTTGTTGTACAGCCAATCATCTCTCTCTTTACTCAAGTCCGGCGTTATCCTTCCTCTTCTTGAGAAAGTTGACAAACTCCAGCACCTTATGGGGGTCAGAGAGGACGCTGGCGACGCTCTCCCTCTCCAGGCACCTCTTCCCCCAGGCCACCACCTTGGGGCACTCCTTCTCGATGCTGAAGTTGGCGATGGTCTCGTAGGCCAGGAACCATGAGGTGAAGGGCACCAGCGAGATGTCCACCAACCTGAAGGACTCCCCGCCGAAGTACTTCTTGTCGCCGAGCTCCCCCTCCAGAAGCTTCATGATTCCGATGAGCACCTTCTTCGCCTCCTCCTGGGCATCCCCCTTCATCTTCCATAGCCTCGTTCCACACTCATAGATCTAAAATACCACCAAAAAATGGCAATCAATTCGCAAAAAATTTCTCCGTGGAAATTTAACGTTAATTTTTGGGAAGAACAAAAGAGTAAAGTAGCCGTTTGAGCTTTGCCGGGGCGCGGGCAGCCTGACTTATGGCTACATCACCCTCGACAGCGCCTCCTACGGCCCGCACTGGCGCAACATCCGCCGGATCGCCACCGTCGAGCTTCTATCTTCCGCAAGACTCAATGCCATGACCGACCATGTTCTTTCAAGGCTCCTAGTATCGATTTCTTCAAAGCTGCAGTTTGACAAAAATCACCATTTTCTTTTGAGCTGAACCCATTATTTTCTCTTCTTTTTCCTCGCTGAATATTTTGAAAAAAAAAGGAAAAGTATTCTGAGATTGTTGCTTCCGGTGGGTTTACCTCAGCTGTGATTATTTATAGATCTGGAGTTTCCTAATTTTGTTCCACATCTGCTCTGTGTTTGTTCATACCTCCCCACAGTTTAACTTTTCTACCTGCCATGTGCAACGTAGAACTGGCAGTCACATCAATATGCAGTCAAATGTTTGTATGCAGAACACTTGTTTGACTGATTTCAGTTTAGAAGTTTTCTTAGTTGCTTGGAACAATCTGATAAATCATCATCTCTGCAGTGCCCGTGAACATGGATTACATTTGACGCCCGCGCCGCAGTGGTCCGTAATCTAGTTCGCCGGCTGTTTCAGAAATCCGACAGCCTCGGGGAGGAGTTCAGGACCGTGGAGCTGAGGCAGAGCCTGTTCGGGCTGACGGTGAACCTGATCATGGGGATGCTCGTAGGCAAGACGTACTACGGCGAAGAGGACCCGAACGGGGCTTCCGTCGAGACGACGTTGACTTTGCAGGAGATGGTGGAGGCAATATTTATGACCGGGGGGGCATCGAACATCGGATATTTTTTGCCCGGGTTCTTGAACAAGATAGACATCGATTGAAGCAAGAAGGAGATGGCCAAACTAGAGGCTTGGTTTGACAAGTTTATGCAGGGCATCCTCCACGAGAAGAGGAAGGATAACGCCGGACTTGAGTAAAGAGAGAGATGAGTGGCTGTACAACAAAGCTGGAGGAGATGAGAGACTCGACGGTAACCGGGCAAAACCGGTAAAAGGGGGTCACGTGCGTTGCACGTGACCTATTTACCCGGTTTGCCGTCAGCCAGGTTAACGCCGTTTGAGCTTTGGGTGTAAAACGATCACATTGAAAACTTAAGGGTGCGTTTTGTCACGTTTAAACTATAGGGGGTAAATTGACATATTGTCAAACTAGAAGGGAGTAAAGTGTTATTAACCTTTTATTTTTTTTTTCTTTGTTATCAATTTTATTTTTCCTTCTGGATAAGTAGTTTTTTTATTATATATTCGAGAAAATAAGAATATGCACACTTACCGAGAAGATAAATATCTGCACGCTTACCGAGAAGATAACCATATGCACATTTTTCAATGAGATAAGAATTTGTCTTATACTATCCTCTCATGTCTAGATATAGGCAGGAGAGGGGTTTTCTTTATTTTTTTTATCAGTTTTATTTCTTTTTGTTATCAGTTTTATTTTTCCTTCTGGATAAATAGTTTTTTTTATTATATATTTGAGAAGATAAACATCTGCACGCTTACCGAGAAGATAAACATCTGCACACTTACCGAGAAGATAAGCATCTGCACAATTTTTAATGAGATAAGAATTTGTCTTATACTAACCTCTCATGTCTAGATATAGGCAGGAGAGGGGTTTTCTTTATTTTTTTTATCAGTTTTATTTCTTTTTTGTTATCAGTTTTATTTTTCCTTCTGGATAAATAGTTTTTTTGTTATATATTTGAGAAGATAAACATCTGCACGATTATTTTATAACCATGGATAAGCGTCTGCACGTTTGCACGCTTTCCTTCTGGATAAGCGTCTGCACGTTTTTCAATGAGATAAGGAATTGTCTTGTACTATCCTCTCATGCCTATATATAGGCCGGAGAGGGGGTTATGAAGTCACACCTCACTCCCTTTCTCTCTCCCTCAGCCTCTCCTTCTCTCTTCTTAAAATAGAGTTCTCTTCTTAGCCATAACTTCGGTTATGGATGACTACTTCGGTTCATTTTCAGATAGTTGTTCATTTGAGAATAATGTTCCTAGTGGGGAGAGCATCTCCATCAACAGTCGTGATTATACAACCGAATTTACCACAGATCAGGTTAGTTATTATCGTTGTTTTATGTTAAGACTGCATAATGTTGTTCTTATACATCTTCTTTATATTTTTTGATATAGATATTTGAAAGTAGAGAAGATATGATAAATTGGGCGAAGATAGTTGGTCTGAAGAATGGTATTGTGGTGGTTATTAAACATTCTACTAAATTAAAAGGTGGCAAGCTGCCAATGTGCTATCTTGATTAGAATATGTATTTTTATATATTTTTGTGTATCTCTTTCTTATGTATTGTCACATGTACTCTTTCTTGATCATGACTAAATCAATATCAGATTAGGAGACTTTTCACAAAACACAATGTATTTTTTAACTGTTAGTATTTTTTGTTATTTTCATATATATATATATATATACACACACACACACCTTTTATTTTGATCCATATTTTTATGTTTTTTTTAAAATTTGTATAAATAATTACTCCCAAAATCTACAACTAAAAAATAAAAAAAGATAAAAATATGCAACACATGAAAATTTTAATATAATTCATCTAGGGAGCTGCTTATTGTATATATCTAATTATCTACAGCTAAAACTGATAATAAAAAATAAATAAAAATGATAACAAAGAATAAAAAATAGATAAGAAAAAAACAAAACTAATGAAAAAAATCACAAAACTAATATAAGAAAAAACATTGCGAGAGATGGTCAATGTATGTGGCTGAGCGGGCTGGGGGGGGGGGGGCATAAGGGGAAAAAATAAAAAAAAAACATAACCTGATGAGAGATAGGATGTGTCAGAGATAGTGCGAGAAGCAGCTCTCTATCTCTCCGTAGGAGGCTAGGAGCTTCTTGGTTCTTAGCACATTGTTTTTTCTTTTCTTTTTTTAAACGGGAAATGAGCTGATCCGTCCTAACCCATTTACTCTTGATTCGTTTATGAGCTGAATCCGATAACGTTAAATTCAAATTTATTTATTTCCAAATTTAAAGGGGTTAGTGAGGAGTTATGATTCAATCGAATTCACGGACCATAATCTGAATTTCCACCCCCTACCTATGAGAGCACCATGGGCATAAAATATGGAGTTTTTGGTTGAAGTGGGCTCTATTTTATCTCCTATATGTTTGCTTAATTAATTTCAAAGGTTCAGGAAAGAAAACAATCATATTTTTATTTTACGGAAAAAAAAAGAGGCTATGGTGATAAAGCAAGCCAATAACCAAGCTGGATACAATGTCATATCCGCTCACGCCAAGCTCAACTATACAGAAGCGTGGAACGTACGATTATTCTTGTTTGAATTTTGTGGCTTCCTCCGCTTCATATAGGTTGAAATCGTCAACCCCTTTGAAAATTGAGTACGATAGGATGATTAATTTAATGAACACAAAGACATGCTTGGCACAAATTTAAAATGGAATATGTGATCACCCTCCATGACTCGCTGTATATCACAAAGAATGTCACAATGCATTATACTGTAATAAATCATCCATTCCTACCGTGACCAAATATTATATAACTCTCGCCTCATGCAAAACTTATCAAATGTTGTACCAGAACAAACACGACATAGAATTAAAAGTTATTTATATATTATTTATTACATAGTTTATATATATTACTAGTCCTATCCACTGCCACATGGCAGAGTAACCATCATCTCCCCTCACCTCCCTCATAACTCCCCATTAACCCCCCTAACTGCCCCCCTCCCCCACTATTTCCCCTCCACATCAGCAGCCACATAGGATAAACCCTCCAGTCTCAGCAGCGTCTCCATGCCGAACCGATACCACTCTCTTTCGCGCCACCTCTCCGTAGTCCAGACAACGTTCCACAGCCGGTCATGCAGCGGCCGCCCTCTGATCATTCTGCTCGAGCCTAAACACTCCGCCATTGCCTCCGCCAGTTCTGACGCGGTAGCCAAGACCTCGCCACCATGTACCCAGTCGACGGGTGTGCCATTCCTATTGGCCCACCGATCCCCACCACGCTCTGAGGGATGCTAGGCAACGGACCGCCCATCAGAATCAAACACTTCTCGTCTACGATCACCCGCTTGACTCTGATCCCCAAATGCCTCAGCCTCGCCACCATGCGCTTCTTCACCTCATCGTAGGGTAGCACCGGGCGGCTCACCAGCGAGGTCTCTTCGAGGAAGACGAGGTTGGCATCAAAGGACATCGCGTAGAGGAACAAGGAGGCTGTCCGGTCATGAGTAGGCACGTGACCGGTTCGCTCGGGCCGTCGTTAGACCGGCAAACGGCAGGTGAACGGAGGCATCAATTAAAAATGGTTCGAGAAATATAGGTATTCAATGCTTAATTTTGAAAACACGGATATCACATAAAAATTTGTCTGAAAACCCATATACCAAACATAGGTATTTTTATTAGTTGAGTCCGAGGGGTTGAAGAGCAAACGAAAACAAAGGAGATGAAAAAAACCAAAACCCAACCACTTCACATCTGGGACACCGTAGGATTTGCCCATACATCAACCGTCAAAACGTCCATAACGAAGTTGAACTCACAAGAAAGAATGACAAAAATAAAGAGAGACCAGAGAACTGGGATGCTATTCTCCGGACAGAAAGGAGAAGTCCCGAGCTAAAGCTGAAAGAGCTGAGAGGATGACCATTTCAAACAAGAGGAGGGAAGATCAGAAAAATAAGATAAAAGCTCGTCTCTTCTTCATGTGTCTCAAACAATACAATACTGGTGTTTCCAAGTTTCAACAAACTACGAAGCTAATAAACAAGAGCAATGGATCCACCCTTCTTCTTCTACTACTACTACGCTGCTCCAATTCTCCTTATAAGTGCTCTTCTTCTTCTACTCTTCGTCTTCTCCAGTACGAAGAACAAGCTTAGGTACCCTCCGTCCGGACCTCTGGCTCTCCCGGTAATCGGCCACCTCTACCTTCTCCGCGAACCCCTCCATCAGAACCTCGCGGCTGTCACCGCCCGTCATGGCCCCCTTCTCCTCCTACGCATAGGATCTCGCAGGGTCCTCGTTGCCTCTTCTCCCGCCGCTGCAGAGGAGCTCCTCTCCACCCACGACGCCGTCTTCGCGAACCGCCCATCCCTCATCGCCGGGAAGTACTTCGCCTACGGCAACACCGCCCTCAGCTCCGCCTCCTACGGCCCTCTGTGGCGCTCCCTCCGCCGCCTAGCATCCCTCGAGCTACTCTCCTCCGCCCGCCTCGCCGCCCTCTCCCCACTCCGCGCCCAAGAGCTCCGCCTCCTCCTCACCCGCCTATTCCGCCTCCACTCCGGCGAGGAAGAGGAGTTCCAACTCGTGGATGTGAGGTCGAGGCTGTCGGAGACCACGTTCAACGTGGTGACGAGGGTGCTGGACGGGAGGAGGTACTACGGCGAGGAGGAAGCCGGGGCCGTGGCTGCCGGGAAGGGGGAGATCAGGTTTAGGAGGATAGTGGAGGAAGTGTTCGAGATGGCCGGAGCGGCGTGCGCCGAGGACTTCTTGCCGGCCTTGGGGTGGTTGGGGTTCGGCAAGCATATGAGGAGCAGGATGGAGAGGTTAGGGAAGGAGATGGACGAGCTGTTCCAGGAGATGGTGGATGAGAGGAGGAGGGCGAGCTGGAGAAGTAGGGATCCCGAGGAGGAGAGGAACATGATAGATGCCATGCTAAAGCTTCAAGATTTGGAACCAGAGTACTACACTGACGACCTCATCAAGGGGATGATCCTGGTAATCTCTTTTATCTTATTTGAAGCTCTCTCCATATTATGATAGATCCTAAGATGGCTCTCTGTTCTGTTCAGGAGTGATCGATCCTAACATATATGCAACCAAACATCAGATAATTAAATAGGATTCAATCAAAGATCAACATGATTCGATTAAAGTTGAACCCCAACACCAAGATCAACAATTTTCATTAGCAATATATGAAGTCCTGAATTGTAGAATTTATGCATGTATTATGGATTTGGAGTAACTGGAGACTGCCAATGAAAGGATGACAGTGCTTCAGCTGAGTAGCATCCTTTTCAAACTTTTTATGAGGTGCTTAAATATACAGAACTCGAAATATATATATATAGCGTTGATTGCCTGCTCTGTTTTCTCCTTTCTGTTCTGTTTTCTTTTTTTTCTTCAGTGTTGCGCTTTGCTGGCTGGCTTGTAAGGCGTGAGTCAGCCTAGTTGGGCTTATCTAATCAAGAGAAAGATATGTTGTGGTTTAATTTAGTTGCAACTGTCTATGATATTTGCTTGCTTCGTTCTCTGCTTATGTGATCACCAATTACCCTTGAGAATTAATGCACCATAGTCTTAATTAGTTCCATTCTATGATAGCCAATTTAGTACACCTACTTGTTTGGGACCACTAAGGCAGGCAACTAAGATTCCAAAAGGATTGTTTCCTATCACCTAGAAATTTTAGGAGGGGATGGGTGTTCTATCTTTTCTATATCTGCTGATAAAGTTGTATAACACTGCTCAACGATTTATGCTGTGCAGAGCATTATAGCTGGGGGCACTGACACTACAACTGGAACTATGGAATGGGCAATGGCTCTTCTGCTAAACCATCCCGAAGCTTTGGAGAAGGCAAGATCAGAGATAGACAAGCTCGTCGGCTGCGACCGATTGTTGACTGATTCAGATCTCCCCAAGCTCCAGTATCTCAACAACATCATCAAGGAGACCCTCCGGTTGTACCCGGCCGGCCCTCTTCTAATTTCGCATGAGTCATCCGAGGATAGCGTCATAGGAGGGTACCACGTCCCTCGCGGTACGATGGCGCTCGTCAATGCTTATGCCATCCAGAGGGACCCCAAGCATTGGAGCAACCCTGAAGAGTTTAAGCCAGAGAGGTTTGATGGCGGAGAAGTAGTGGAGGGGTTCAAGAACATACCGTTTGGCTTCGGAAGGAGAAGATGTCCGGGAGAAGGTTTTGCCATGCGCCTGATGGGGTTGACGTTGGGAGCTCTCATCCAATGTTTCGAGTGGAAAAGGATTGGAGAGGAGGAGGTCGACATGACCGAAGGAAGTGGCCTCACCATGCCCAAGGCCAGGCCTTTAGAGGCCATGTATAAACCCCGGCAGGTCATGATCAACGTTCTATCTCAGCTGTGAGTAAGGAAACTATATATATATAAGAATTACCAATAAGTTTTTTATAAGATATCAATTTATCATTGGGTTTTTAAATTTTTATTGAACTAAACTACTCTTAATATATTTATGTGTGAGTTTGTGAGGGAGAGGGTGCATGTGGCACCGTGGGATTCGCGGCCACCTATTTTATCACCGTCCGCGAATCCACTTTTTTGGACCACCGGTCATCTGATCCTCCGGAACAACTTAAAACTAACATAACGCCAAAAAATATCACGTACATAAGTCGACCCCATAGTCGACAAATGGCCGGAGTTAAATCATGCGACGCTCCTTTTTTCTCGAGCACCCCACTCAGACGCATCTGCCACGCGTCCTCCTTCCACTATTCCACGCCCGACACGTACAACCCTCCTTGTCCTTTTCCCATCCGACGTGGCATGCACTCGATTCTCGTGTTTCTCCATAATTTTCACAAAAATAGAAAATATTGTGAAAATTATGGAACTTACTTTTCATACAATATGGTAGTTACTTTCATGAAATATGAAAGTTATTTTCCGCGGTAGTTACTTTTCATGGTAGTTACTTTCCACGGTAGTTACTTCCCGCGGTAGTTACTTTACACATTTTTTTTGGTATTTACTTTCATATTTTTCGTGACAGTTACTTTTCATAAAGAATATGTCAAAAATAGTTACTTTTCCATAATTGTGGTAGTTATTTTCCACATTTTTTTGTGGTAGTTACTTTCCATAATTTGTTGCGGTAGTTACTTTCCACATTTTTTTTGTGGTAGTTACTTTCCACATTTTTTTTATGGTAGTTACTTTCCATAATTTTTCGTGATAGTTACTTTCCACAATTTTCGTGGTACTTACTTTCCACAATGCTGGTGGTAGTTACTTTTCACAATTTTGGTAGTTACTTTCTACAATGATGTTGGTGGTAGTTACTTTCCACGATGCTGGTGGTAGTTACTTTCCACGATGTTGGTGGTAGTTACTTTCCACGATGTTGGTGGTAGTTACTTTCCACGATGCTGGTGGTAGTTACTTTCCATAATTTTAATAGTTACTTTCCACAATGCTGGTTGTAGTTACTTTCCACAATGCTGGTTGTAGTTACTTTCTACAATGATCGATGTTGGTGGTAGTTACTTTCTACAATGATCGATGTTGGTGGTAGTTACTTTCTACAATGATGTTGGTGGTAGTTACTTTCCACAATGATGTTGGTGGTAGTTACTTTCCACAATGCTGGTGGTAGTTACTTTCCACAATTTTGGTGGTAGTTACTTTCCACAATGATGCTGGTGGTAGTTACTTTCCAGAATGATGCCGGTGGTAGTTACTTTCTACAATGATGCCGGTGGTAGTTACTTTCCACAATGATGTTGGTGGTAGTTACTTTTCACAATTTTGGTAGTTATTTTCCACACTGCTAGTGGTAGTTATTTTCCACAATGATGCTGGTGGTAGTTACTTTTCATAATTTTGGTGGTAGTTACTTTCTACAATTTTGGTAGTTACTTTCCACCACAATTTTGATATTTTTCACATATTTTCTTAACATATTTTCTTATTTTTCAACATTTTTTCCCATTTTTTATTATCTTCCGAGGCTTTTATACATTTTTCCTATCTTCCCCAGCTCTTTCTCTCTCATCTCACCTCTTCCCACGGCTTTTATACTTTCCGTTCTAAATGTTACATTGCAACAGTATATACTTTCCAGTTTGGCTTTAAATTACTTTGCAATTTTCATTTAAGGCTGAGCTTGCTGAAGATCAACTAAAGATGATGCCCAGTGGTGACATCATTGAGGAAT
>CAWUCF010000065.1:0-17591 GCA_963920575.1 Narthecium ossifragum | reverse complement strand
GGTGAACTTGTTTTCCATGTCGGAGAACAGGTATGCAGTACTCAGATTCATAACAGGGGAGGAGACGGACGTCTGGTCGGTGCTGTTGTAACAAGCGTAGCCGAGGGACTTTTTGACACGCATGGAGCCGTCGAGCAAGGATATGTCAATGATCATGTTGCCAGTTCTGATGAAAGCTCTCGGAGGGTTGTATGTGTGATTGCATCTGACTTCGAAGCCATCCCTTGAGCAGCCCAATCCGATACCGAAGGGGTAGGAGATGCTGGCATTGCCGCAGCTGTCTCGGCATCCCGGCAACGCCATGTTCGCTGCCGCGCACGCTGCCACCACAAGTGCTAACACGATGAATGAGTAAGTGCAACAGCACTCCTCTCAGCGCCATCTTAGCGACTAGCGAGCTAGTTTGCTAGCTTCGATCTCTTTTGGTGGCTCTTTGGAGGACCCAAAACAAACGCAAGAAGAGAAGCCTATCTTTATGCTATTTAAGTACAAGAAGAGTTTATGTTGAAGGAATTCAAGCGATGCATGTGTCCATTAACTAAATTTGGTCAGACTTTAGCCTCCCATTTAAGCATTATGAGATCAAGAACTTGAATGCTCGTGCCATTTGGCCAAGTCTCTATACCGGCCCGCCCGCTGCTCGAATGAATCTTGTATCCGCCCGCCCCACGTGCTCCAATGATCAGTCTCGTAGCTTATTAATTTCATAACCTGTTTAGGTAGCCTGTTGCTTGTTATGCCTTGTGTGAATATGTTGAGGAACAACTCCATTGACGACGAACTCATATACCAATATAGGAATTTTTAATTCTAAGCTTCTTAGGTTGATCCGGGAAAGGATCACCATCTCATTCACGAATGATTCTCTTTTATCCTCGTCAATGTTCTAAGGATTTGTCCGAACTTGTTTGTGGCTTTTTCGAACTAATCTCTTTTGAGAATCGTGGAGACAATGGCTCTCTCTTTTCTTATTGTTTTGTACAGGATCAGCCCTCCATTCGGCTCAAAAAACCTTTGCATATCCTCCTCGTGCTTTCTTCTTGGGGACACCGTTACTGGACAAAAGACTATTCCAAGTGCTAAGATAATGCCTCCACTAATACCTGCATATATATATATATATATATATATATATATATGCACAAAGTATTCGTCAATGATCTTTTAGGACATTTATAACTTCTTTTAATTAAGGTGATCTTATATGCTAGCTATATTGTCCATTTATATGTACTTTGTACTCTACCATTAATTATTTAATTCCATTGATCTCTGTTATCATTTTATTTTCCTGATCAAAAGCTAGGAGCGTGGTAATGAATGAAATGTTGGGTAATTAATGAGAACAAACAGCTATATATGTATTCAATAAAAGCTTCAAAAAGTTGAGAATCACGTGATCAAAAATTAAGGAATTAATGTGCTAGCTAGCTAGAGAAGATCGGAAGATCACATGCATATATAGTAAATGTACGTATTATTAATTATATTATTATAAAGGACTTAATATCCCTTAGGTTTTATCAAATGTAACATAGGAAAGCAATAATATTAAGGACATCACTTTCAGTTGATATGTGTGTGATGTTGACAATTAGATATATGTAAAACACATATGAATGAGAATAAGCACAAATGTCTTCGGCCTGCTGCTGCTTCATATACATCAGGACTTACTCAAAGGGTATTTGTTTTGTTTTTTCCCCTCCTCCTGTCATAAAAAACCCTTAACTTGTTAACACTTGAGAATGAGAAAATACCCATTTTTCATAAATAATTACCCATTTCCCATATATAGTTCAATACCCGTAATACTAACGTATATACATTACGGAATGTACCTTTCTCGATCATGAACAAATCTGGATTTACTGATTCATTCCATAATATGATATTAACTTGGAAGTGTTCAAACATGCATAGAAAACACTTCATTAATTCACTAGAATTGTTCGACAATGAGTACGAAAATTTTGTACAAGATTACAAACATATTGCATAAAAGAGAAACAGTAGGTGATCAGGAGCACTTCGTGATCACTAGACTAAACAAAAAGCATGGTCCCCAACAACTTATAAACATGGAGAGTCTTGTACTAGTTAATCCTATATATAAGTAATCTTCAAATGACTGCATATGGCCTAATTATGAGCCCATAAATCTAAATACAGCTAGTAAAGATCAACACCCACTTTCAATGTTCAGCGTCGTGTTTTTCCCGGTACTGTAGAAAGCGCTGCTCTCTGCTGGATAAAAACGCGATGAAAATTGATGATCGGTAGCCGGCAATGTCTCCGTCTCCTCACCTGCAGGGTGATGTTGCCCCCACGGCTGCCGCTTGAATTTTCGCATCCTATGCAGCTCTTCCATAACTTCCTTCATGGCGGGCCTCTCTTCCCCCTTAACACTCAAACATCTCCTCACAAGCTCACCAAACTCTTCCAGCAATTCCATTCCAGCTTCCATCATAACTTTTTGGTCTAATATCTTCCCTAGCTGATTGTTTTTCATTGCAGAGAGGAAAACTGATGCAAGGGATTGTACCACTTTGCTGGAGCCCACATAATAGAGTGCTTCCTTGCCGGTGATGAGCTCCAAGAGAACCACTCCAAAGCTATAAACATCACTCTTTTCTGTTAACATACCAGTCTGCAAGTACTCTGGATCCAAGTAGCCACGCGTGCCTTGTATCACTTGGGCAAGCTTATCGTCACCTGTGGCTGCTAGAATCGACGCTCCAAAGTCTGCCACCTTTGCTTCATAGTTTACATCCAAGAGGATATTGGAGGACTTGATGTCTCCATGAATGATTGGTGTCTGTGTTGAAGAATGTAGATATGCTAGTGCCTCTGCAGACTCTATAGCAATCACTAGACGGATTTCGAAAGACAATGGGTGTTTGCTATGCCTTGTGTGGATATGCCTAGGAAGTGCTCCATTGAAGACGAACTCATATACCAACATTGGAATTTGTAGTTCTAAACAGCAACCCAATAGTTTCACCACGTTCTTATGATTGATCTGAGAAAGGATTACCATCTCATTCACAAATGATTCCTTTTGATCCTCATCTATAATATTCTTGGCCTTTTTAATGGCAACTTTTCCTATGCCTTCTAATGTTCCTTCATAAACAGTGCCATTGCCTCCTTGTCCGAGTTCTAAGGATCTATCGAAATTGTTTGTGGCCATTTCTAAATCTTCGCTTTTGAAGATCCTGAAGACGATGCCTCTCTTTTCTCGTATTTTTTCGTAGAGTATGAGCCCTCCATTCTGCTCAAAAAAGTTTTGCTTATCATTCTGGTGTTTTCTCCTCAGGTGCACCGTTACTAGATAAAAGAATACACCGAGTGCTAAGACAATGCCACTGCTTACACCTGCATATATATATTAATATGCACAAATTAAATATACGGCAATGATCTAAGTGAGAAATTAAGCTCAATTGAGTTTAGGACGTTTACTTCTTTTAATTAAGGTGATCTTATATGAAAGAGAACTCAAGTGGTGAGGTATGACCTCATCACTCATCTTGTGTGTGTGTGTATATAGTAGCAAGACACCAACTAATGGTTAAATAAATGTATTTTCGGATGGCAGTTTATGAAAGAAAATGCCATAACAAATTATAATAGTTAGTTAGATGACCTAATGTCATAGAAAACTTTTGGTGGATTATGGAACAAATAACTCCATTAAAAGTGACTAATTCCCAATTTCACCTTAGTTAATTCCATTAATCTCTGTTATCATTTTATTTTCCTGATCAAAAGGAGTGCGTGCGGTAACGAATGAATTAAAATGTTCCGTAGTGAGAACAGACATCTATGTATTTCAATAAAAGCTTCAAAAAGCTCAGGTTCACAGTGGTAAAAAAGGAATGAGCTAGCTAGAGAAGAGAAGGATCACATATAATAATTACGTACGTACCTACAACCACCTTGAATGTCAAAGGGAATATTGGGCTGCAACCATCTATGATATAAGCATCGCCATGTTTGCCTTTCGGGCACGAGCAAGTATAGTTTCCTGGTGTATTCGCACAGAATCCATAGCAAGGATATCTCTCCGGAGTCTCACACTCGTCAATATCTACCAATTATCAAATTATATATATACATATATATCCATGAGTCAGTCAATTGGCGCATCTTTAAAAATTTATCATCATGAAATTATAGTTAAAGATAGATGGCGCGCGAGATTAGAGTGATATCATATATACGTACCCAGGCATCCATTTGAGAGATAGGGATTGCCTTGATGACCAGCGGAGCAATTGCAGAGATATCCTTCTCCGTTGGTGGAGTCGATGCAGTCGCTGTTGGGGCCAAGGCAAGCGTACGTCGCGTTTTGCTTGGCCTTGTCGCAGCTGGCAATATCCCGCACAGCCCAGTCGAGCACGAGCGGCACCCCTCTCTCATTTCCCTCAGAGAAATTTTTTCTAGAGAGATCGGATGTTTTGAAGACAAACTGGTCCTTCTCCACCAAGAACGCGTAGCCGCAGGGATTGAAGCTGGCGACGGCACTGTTGTTGATTGTGGAAATTAACGACACCTCGTGGTAGTTGAGATCCTCGGTTATGGGGGTCTGGCAGCAGCCCCTGCCGGCGCAAGCACCATCCTTGGCCCTCGACACGTTCGCGCACGCCGTCACGCAGCCGCTAATGTAGTCTTCGGCGTCGAAGATGTAGGCAGCAGTGCGGCAGCCGATGACGGTGAGCACGTTCCGCTTGTTGGAGAACCGGTATGCTGGCCGACGACTCAGATTAAAATAGGATCTGGAGTAGTTAGTCAACGCAGTGCTGTTATAGCAAGCGTAGGACATGAACTGGTTGAGGACACGCATGGAGCCGTCGAGCAAGGATATGTTGGTGATCTCGATGTTGCCGGTGCCTCTGAATGCTCTTGGAAGGGTGTAATTGCGGTTGCATGTGACGTCGAAGCCATCCCTATAGCAGCCGGATTTGATGCCGAAGGGGTAGGGGATGCTGATGTCGCCACAGCTGTCTGGGCATCCTGGCAACACCATGTTCGCCGACGCCGATGACGCTCCTAACACAACAACTGCTACCATCACTAAGATCAAGTACAACACTACTCCTCTCATGAGCGACATCGTAGCCACTTTGCTATCTTCTCTTTTAATTGGTCTATATATATATGGTGGGCTCTTTGGAGAATCCAGAACAATTAAGCGCAGGAATGGAAGCCTATATTTTTCTGAATGACTTCATGTGTACTTAAGAGGTTTGAGAACCACTTCTCAAGATAGGAATGATTTAAAAAAAAAAAAAAATTAAGCCTTTTACCTTGACTAATTAGTAGCTAGTATGGGTAAATACTCATTCAAGATATGAATGATTTTTCGCTTTTTTAAGTTATGAGAACGAGTCTAAACAAGGACGACGATGATAATTTGGCGGAGGACTTTGTTGAACTCAATTACGTCCTCGATCTAAAGTCTAAACCATTATTTGTAAACTTATTGGACGTTAGCGCGCGGCGCCATATATCTTAGCATGACATCAAGAACTTGAAAGATTATTGCGGGGACAACGGGTGAATCTCTCCCTTGAATTAATTAATGAAACTATAGGATAGTTATCGACTGTTTTCCAAGGTCGTACGTGCCATTTAGGATTGAGAATTGAACGAAAGCGCACGTACTCATGACGTTGGTGTGCTTTCGTGCATATATACTTGACTTGGTGGCACAGTGGTGCTAACGGGGCTTAGATAGATGATGTAGCAAGCAGCCACATCAGCTAATTAACGTGGAACTAACTAACCCACTCAAAAAGTAAAGTTGTATCTAACTGCCATTTTAATTTCTATATATTTTTTGTCTTAATAGTTTATTATGTGAATATGAATTGAATTTGAGAATAGAGACGTTAGAAAAGACTCCCGTTAAAAACGGGTCAACCAAAAACTCTAGTTAGTTCCTGGGAACAAATCCGGCCGGGAGAATCAAAACACAGAAGCAAATTAAACTCCAAAACACGTAGGAGTTTGTCTTCTCGCCATGCATGCAGTCAGATCGATCTCGTAAATACAATACAATCATATATGTTCTATACATGTACACATATAACAGACACATCACATCCAGAAATTTTCCTATATAGCCATGCATGCAACACCAAATTAACTTCCTGAAGACTTGTAGTGATGCATATATATAGTCTATCCAGAGGCCTTAATTGATTCTTGAAAAATATGAGTGTAAGTTTCTTAATAAGATTATTTGTTTGTTACATTCAATTACATGCTTATAAGGATGATGTGTTATTATAAATGTATCGATTGATTTAATGTTCTTCTTTGTCGCAGGATTGGGACCACCATGCTCGAAACATGGCATATAATAGGAGAACAACACTGATCAATTGGAAATCGAACAATGCACGTAACATAGCACACGATTTTATGATGCCGGTATTTAAAATCTCTCCCACTCTAATAGTTATGTTGCATGTCGTGTTTTATGTGTCGCGGGCGCGATTCTCTTACAAGATAGAGGCACACACCCTCAGACGTGTTATCGGCAGAATGTTAGGGATGCCATGGTGGTCACGTCCAAGGTGATAGACGGAAGGAATTCATCAGCATCCTAGCTAATTTTATCCACCTTCTACGCTTATCAGGACTCAATGAGAAATCAAGCAAGGACATTGGTGGCTGTTGATTGTTGGTGCTATATTGATCAGAGTCAGAGCTTTAATATAAGATGGACTATCCAAACTTTGGAAAACTAGCTTCAACAGGGCAAATACCGCTTCTATTCTTGCTTTGTTTTATATGTTCAAATCCTCTATTCACGTGATTTTTTGATAATTGATGCGGTTTTCAATATAATGGTATGAAAATTGTAATGTTAATAACGTACATGTGCTCATAAGGGTATGTTTTAAGTCGTCGTTGATTGCAATGTATATATATTTTTATTCATTTTTCATCGTGACATTGTTGTCTGTCTTCGAGTACAAATTTTACTTTTTTTTTAACGTCAAATACATTAGTTTTATTAATATGAATGTTTCGGGAAGGTGTGTGAGAAAGATCCGTGCCCAACCGTGTCAGGGGCACAGGTTAACACTAGTATATATATAGTTCAGACCGTGACTGCAATAATTAATTAAGATCGATGCTGAAATAAATTAAAACTCACTTCCGTGTTTTTGAGAGCGAAAATTGTTTTGAAGAGTTGATCATTCATGGAAAAAGTTATCTGCTTCGTTGGTTTTTGCTTGATAGATCGAAGTAGACCACTTCAGAAAGAGTGGATTCCACTTTCGGATGCTACGTACTCTTGATATATATCATGTACTTAAATTGGTTTAGTATTATATATATATATATATATATATATGTAACCGACCAGTTGAACTTCATGAAGTAGGGGAAAAAAACTGATTTTGGCCAGGATCGAGTACATTAAATCTTGACCAAGAGAGATGAAATGAAATGTCTTATTGGGACTAATTTTTTCATGGACAAAGTCTGGACCACGTATTTTTTATTTTTTATTATCCTTATTTCCCCCAATTGGATGTGACTTTTATAATTAAGGAGAAATAATCGATGCGTGTATATATATGTATATACTTATCTTCTGTCAATGAACCCCTCATAAAAGACTTTTCCTTCAAATGAAAATGATCATTGACATCACCGTATTTGTTTTTAAGATTCTGTCTTCATCAGTTGGGGGATGTAACTTATATAAGGAGGAATGAGTGATGCCTCTATATATATATATGCTTATCATATATCAACGAACAGCTGGTATTTAGTTGTAAGAAGACGTTTCCTAGTATTGTAAATTAAAACGACCATGACTTCAAATATATATATGATTAACGTACACCTTCTTTTACACGTACACGTTTGCATAAAATGAAACGATCATCGACTTCAAATATATGATATGAACAGCACCTTCTTTTACACATGAGTGCATGTAAAGGGTACTGGTCAGCACATGCAACATGTTTGGTTATGTACCTCAAGTGTACGTACGTAAGACAGTAAGAAGTAGGTCTTGGGTAATTCTTCTAATTAACTAACTCTTTGTGGACATTCGTTCATTCTAAGCGAAGAGGTCAAAGACTCAATTTTTTTTAAAACTATACATGTGTAAGATTATCTAGATTGTGCTATCTAGATAATCTCTTTGTATATACATATATGTATGAAAGTATGTATGAATGTTTGCATACTTAGACCTTCATCAGATACTATTTCTGGGTTGTGAGATGATACATCCTGCATGGAATGCCCTTGGGAAAAAAGAAACCATTGCTGTCGATCGAGGTAGAACAGTTTAATTTCTTTTTTGGATGGATTTATTTACTTGTGCTTATATGGATAGGGAGGAGTAATTTATCGATGCTCGATCTTCCAATATTGTTTGTTGATGGCTCATGCACCCTCATTTAAGCCTCCAAGAATATCATTTTTTCTTATTTTTCAATAGGCTGCATGGTTGTGGGGGCCATGGCCTCTCTCCCTAACTTGGCCTATGAATGGTTCCCTTCTTGAAGATCTTTATACTTGAAGCCTGAAGGCATTTAAAAACAATATATAAGAATATGAGTCTAGCTAGTAAAACCTGCTGGGGATGAAGCATATATAGGCCATGCATGGTGATTTTATTGGTATTTGGTAGAGTATATATGTTGAACTCAAGATGTATCAGTTAACCAACCGGCCATTTTGAATTTTTGATTAGTTGAGCCCTAGGGTTGAGTACAAAACACAAGTTACAGATGCTCAAGGACACCTGGGTCATCACCTAGGTTCCAACCAAAACTAGAGCCAGATGCTCGACATGACTTTGCCACCTTGTCTGCACAAGTGTTAGCAGACCTAGGGATAGCAACAAAACCAACGGAAGTAAAGACTATAGAGACCGCCCAGTTCTTTTTGATTAGATGCTCTATCTCAGACGGCCAAGTCCGGTTGCCATTTAGAATTTCTACCACCCACTTGGAGTCAGACTCTACCATCACCTTCTACTCTCCATGCTCCAAAGCCCATTGTAGTCCATAAAGAACTGCCATGGTTTCAGCTACAACAATAGAGCAAGCATCAACCGGCTTACCTCTTAACCACCATACAAATCCATCACATCCCTCACACACAGCTCCAACCGCTGCAGAACCATGTGACTTTGATGCATCCACCTGCACAACTGCCATTTTCGCAGCACAAACCTCTACTACAGTGTTAGACCTCCTCAAGAATTGTTTGACATACTCCTCTGCCTGTCGCAAAGCCCGACGCGCAACTACTATCGCAGAATCTCCTTGGCCCTCGAAGACGCATGCATTCCGGTTCTTCCATACTAGCCAAATGGCATATGCCACAAACATCTTCAATCTTCTGCATCGTTGATCCGACGAAGAGCACCGCAAGATCTCAACGAACTGTGACACATCCCACGAAGCCCAACTCGGCCAATCTTGCGCAAGAAGAAACCCAAAGATACTCTGCGCGAAAGAGCACTCAATTAGCACATGATTGATTGTTTCTGGTTCACATCTACAATGAGGACATTCCCTATCAGCAGATAAGCAAAGTCTCCACAATGTTTCTCTAACATGGAGCTTTCCCAACAAAGCTTTCCACACAAACTGCCGCACCCTCAGCCCTACCAGAAGCTGCCATACATTACTCCAGACATCACCCCCATCCAACTCACCAATAATTCCCTCAGTACGTAACATGAACAGGTAGGCAGAGGATGTAGAGATAATGCCACCCTTCCCAAAAGCCCAACAACACTCGTCAAGACTACTACGACTGTTAACACCAACTTGGAGTACCTGTTGCACTAACTCAGGGTGAAAGAAAGAGAGAAGCTTCTCAACATCCCACCTACCATCAGTCATTAACTCACCCACAAGAGCACCCTCTGTACAACGAACAATATTCACCATGGAAGGATACATATATAGAGGTACTCCCATCACCCATGAATCATGTAGCACATTTAGCTTACTATTCCTGCCTAGATTGCAAGATAAGCCATGCCTCAAAAGGTCAGCCGCATCACACATATACTTCCAATGATATGATGCAGTGCTCTTAACCTCTCGCCTGGTAGGTAGGATCTCTTTCCAACCATACTTAGCCTTCACTGTGAGAGACCAAATAGACTGCTTCTGATCCAACAGAGTAGTCATCTGTCGCAACTTCAAGGCCTTCTGCCACACACCGAGGTTCCTCAAACCAAGACCTCCCAACTCTCATGGTTTACATACACTCTTCCAAGCCACTATATTGAAGCATGACTTCCTTTTTCCCCATAAGAAATCCCGACAAATTTGCTCCATGCTCTTGATCACACCCACTGGAACCTGCGTAGACATCATCACAAAAGCAGGAATAGCCTGAAGCACTGATTTAACCAACACCACCCTCCCGGCCTCTGAGATGCGCCTCCCCTGCCAACCTTGGACTCTATTAGCCATCTTCTCAAGAAGAGGAGAAAAATCGGCTGCCTTTAGTCTTTTGTCACTCAAAGGAACGACCAAATAAATCCAAGTGCCATCTGCCTCTTTAAGGGACAATATGCGACAGATCGAATCTCTCCAATCTCGTTCCACCTTTGGCGAGAACCGCACACTAGACTTCAAAGGGTTCATCTCCAACCCAGAGAGGGCCTTGAAGGCTAGAAGCTTTTGTTTCAACTTCCTAGCTTCCATACATGTAGCTCGAGTAATAAACAAACAATCATCTGCATAAAGCAAATGCGATAGCCGAAGATCTGTTCGCTTAAAGTAAATGCCCTCCATCCTAGATGACGGTGCCTTCAAAATATGTGAGAGAACCTCTTGGACCACTACAAAAAGATACGGTGAAAGAGGATCACCTTGACGAATGCCACAACGTGACTCCACCCTTCCATGTAGACGACCATTCACAATGAAAGAAAATCTCGGTCCTCTGACACATGCCATAACCCACCGGATCCATTGGCAAGGAAAATTCATGGCATATAACACCCTTTCCAAAAAGCTCCAATCCACCTTGTCATATGCAGATCGAAGATCCACCTTTAAAACCATTAAGCCTTTGGTCTTAGGTGCATTCTTCAAAGAGTGCATCACCTCCTTTGCCACGTTAATATTGTCGTGGATACACCTGCTAGGAACATAAGCAGACTATTCTGAGCCAATAATTCCATCAAGCACCAACTGCATCCTACGAGTGAGGATGGTAGTAACCACCTTGTACCCCACATTGCACAAGCTAATTGGTCTAAAATCCTTGACCCTCTTCGGAAACTTACACTTGGGTATGAAAGACACAAAGGTCTCATTCCAACTAGGAGGCAAATTGGAGGAGAGAAAGAAGTGTTGAACAACATCCACGAAGCTCGGCCCAATAAGCTCCCAAAATGTAACAAAAAACTCTACTGGAATTCCATCTGGTCCTGCACATTTGTTATGGCCCAGAGAAAAAATGACCTGCTTAATCTCCTTCTCACTGACCTCCTCTGTTAACAATCCATGAAGTTCATCATCAACTCTGGGCAGTAAAGGTAAGTCCTGCCAGTCTACCGAGCCACTATTGGCCCAAAGCTTATCATAGTATTCTACAAAAGCCTTGCTGTTAGCCATAAAAATAACCATTTGGGCGATTAACAAGATCAATGGCAATTTCATAAATATTGCCAATCGGTCAAAAGATACTTCAATATCGATACAGTTAGAGTATTTTGGCCATAACTTTTACATCAAATATCGAAATTGGTCGATTCTTGAATGATTAGACAGAGGATGAAAAGATCTACAACTTTGCTGTTGACAAGATCTTCAGATTCCATCGTTTAGTCTGTCAAACGGACAACCAAAGTGTTCAGTGGCAAATTGGTAAATAAGACCAAATGTCTAAATCCAATCGGCCAAATTCTCCATTGGCCAGATTCTCTATCGGCCAAAAGTCCATCGGCCATATTTTGGCTGATTATTTTAATAAAACATCGATGTGTTTCGACCATTTTGGCGATAACTTTCTCATACGATGTCCAAATGACTTGATTTTTAGACCGATAAAAAGATAATTCGAAGACCTACAACTATCATGTTCAGAGTTTCATCAAATTCTACAGTCATCGTCGACCAAATTGCAGTAGAAGACAAGAAGCTCTACCTGATGGCAGTTTCGTAAATAGCTGAAAATATCGTCCAGTTATGCAGTTTAGAACAGGTCAAAACAATTCAAGGCAGTTTCTGACAGTTCAAAAGTGGTTACCAGAAACTCTATAAATAGCCAAGAGGAAGAAGGAAAACGGGCCCCGGCCATCAAAGCAAACCAGTTTTTTATCTTCATATAACCTTTTATATTTATCAATGTAGCCTTATTTTATCTTAATGAAGCCTTTTCCTTTCCTTTAAATTCCTGCATTGAAGTCCTTCATTTCTAGGAGTAGTGCTACACTAATTTCTTCCATAGTAGTAGAATTATCATATTTTCCTAAGAGTAGTGCTACCATAATTAATTTCTTAGGAGTAGATTTACCATAGAATCACATTTTTCATCTTCCATTTCCCATAATCCCTTTCCATCAACTCCATCATCAACCAAATTACTTCTTTGTACACTTCAACACCTCTGATTCGATCATTCGAAGGAGTTGAAGTAAACTACAATCTCTTGATTTTTGAATGTGGAAATAGATTTTGACTTTGACTACAGTCCCGGTCAACGGTCAAATTTCTGTTCTAATATTTTTTGGCACACCCGGTGGGACCCTGTGTTGAAGCTATACAAGGAAGAAGGGACAAAATGAGAGACATCACTCTTAGAATGGCTATTTTCAGTGACCATACAGATGATCCAATTGACCAGAGAAGGCCAAAGCTTGACGTAGTGATGGACGATTCGGAAGAATTAAAACGTCCTAGTACATTCAGAAGGCTCATTTATGACAGAAGAAAGAGCCCGGGAAAAAATTTGTTCAAGCAAGTATGTTGATCGATCAACATGTAGAAAATTTGGCCGATAGAATTTGGAAAAAAATGGGCGATGGAAACACCCATGCCTTCGCATGTACTCCACTCTCCTCCATGCCGTTGACGTCGCCATTTTGCTTCATAGGCCGACAGGCGCTCCACCATTATCCAGCACGTCAACGACACCCGTGGAGACCTCCCTGCCCATTCCGTCGCCGGAGTCGTTCACGCCCAGGTCGTCGCTGGAATCCTCCACACCCATGACGTCGCCGGAGTCCTCCACGCCCCATGCCATCGCAGGAGTCCTCGACGATCTCTCCACCAATGTCTTTGCGGAACCCATCATCCTCTGCAATCTCAACGTCGTCGTCACCAACTCCGGCGGCTTCATCTTCTACCTCCACGACGTGGGAAGTTCAATGGCTAACCCATTTTCTCCTCCACGATGACCGCAAGCAGAGCCATGACGCTGAAGAAGGCGGGATCCAGGATATGGCTGGCGAAGCAGTAGATTCGAGGCAGCCATGGTGACCACGACGGCAGCAGCGGAAGAGAAAGCCATCGGAATGCTGATGGGCAAGTTGGTATATCCTCGTTCCCAGTGCTTCTCGACGCCCCTGGCCAAGCTCCTCAGGCCGCGGCCTCCTTCAAGCAAATCCAGGTCTTCGTCGTTGCTGTCAACCTCAGCCTCAAGGACGGCAATCGCTATCGCCGTTGGGAAGGAAAATAGGGCGTTCATCGCCGCGCCAACCCAACGTCGGCCTGAAGGATCCCACTGTTGGGATGAACCCATCGCCGTTGGGGAGAACAGAGCGTCGCCCATTCTTGCTCGTCGTCCCTTGCTCATCGCCCATAGCGGGAAAAGGGAAAACAGAGCTCGACGACGATCACTCATCACCCATCACGGGAAAACAGAGCATCGACCATCCTCCATCGTTGCTCGCTGACCAGGCCACCATCATCGTCCGTCGTCAATCGGTCATCACCCATCATCCATTGGTCGATGACGATTCCTCATCGCCCATTGCGGAAGAAGGGAAGCAGAGCACCCTTCATCGCCCGTCGACGACCATTATCGGCCAAGCTTGCTCATCGGCCGACATTGCTCGACGGCTATCCCTCATCGCCCACTGCGGAGGAAGGGAACAGAGCATCACCCATCGTCAACATTGCTCGACGACGATTGCTCATCGGCCAACCTAGCTCATCGGCCATCCTTCGTTGCGCGTCTTCGGCCATCCTTCATCGTGCGTCATTGCTCGTTGCCCGTTGTCCCATTGCTGGACGACCATCACCCATTATCCGTCGCTCGTCGACAACCATCATCGCTCGTCGTCCGTTGTGACAACCATCCTTCATCGACCAACGTCCGTTGCTCATCCCTCATCATCGCCGATAGCTCATCGTCCCTTGTTCATCGCCCATCACGGAAGGAGCAGAGCATCGACCGTTGCTCAACGACCATCATCGCCTGCACCCAGTCATCGCCGATAGCTCATCGACCAGCCTTGCTAATCGGCCTACCTTGCTCATCGGCCAGCATTGCTCATCGACCAGCCTTGTTCTTGACGACGAAGAGGAGAACTTGTCGGACTGGGTGAAGACGGCGGCAAACAAGGAATGGTCGACGGGTATGCTGGATGTGGAGATAGTGGACAAGAAGGAGGGCCGTAGAAAGATGGAGATGTTTGAAGCTGCTGCTCAGCAGATGTTTGAAGAAATCCATGTGTTAGAACAGAAATTTGACCGTTGACCGGGACTTGTAATCAAGGTCAAAATCTATTTCCACATTCAAAAATCAAGAGATTGTAGTTTAGTTCAACTCCTTCGAATGATCGAATCAGAGGTGTTGAAGTGTACAAAGAAGTAATTTGGTTGATCATGGAGTTGATGGAAATGGAAAATGAAATGGAAAATGGAAGATGGAAGATGGTTCTATGGTAAATCTACTCCTAGGAAATTATAGATCTACTCCTAAGAAATTAATTATGGTAGCACTAATCCTAGGAAAATATGATAATTCTACTCCTATGGAAGAGATTAGTATAGCACTACTCCTAGAAATGAAGGACTTCAATGCAGGAATTTGAAGGAAAGGAAACGGCTTCATTAAGATAAAATAAGGCTACATTGATAAATATAAAAGGTTACATCAAGATAAAAAGCTGGTTTGCTTTGATGGCCGGGGCCCGTTGTCTTCTTCCTCTTGGCTATTTATAGAGTTTCTGGTAACCACTTTTGAACTGTCAGAAACTGCCTTGAACTGTTTTGAACTACTCTGAACTGCATAACTGGGCGATATCTTCAGCTATTTACGAAACTGCCATCAGATAGAGCTTCTTGTCTTCTACTGCGATTTGGCCAATGATGACCTTGGAATTTGATGAAACTCTGAACATGAAAGTTGTAGGTCTTCGAATTATCTTTCTATCGGTCTAAAAACTAAGTCATTTGAACATCGTATGAGAAAGTTATCGCCAAAATGGTCGAAACACATCGATGTCTTCTTAAAATAATCAGCCAAAATATGGCCGATGGACTTTTGGCCGATAGAGAATCTGGCCGATGAGCAAAAGTCTATCGGCATAGCTATGAAATCAATAACTATCTAAAAACATGAAATTTCTATAGGATAAATGGCATAGCTTACACCTTATATCGTGGGCAGCCATAAAAAACTCTTCCTTTGCTATGAGGACAATTGGAATGCCGAATGGTACATGGCTCTTGGCAATGGCAACGGATGGTGGAAACAGACTTGATTGAAGAGGATGGAGACGAAGAAGAAGATGCTGGCCATCTATTGTTCGTCATGGCCATGTTAAGGAACTAAGATCAAAACAACAACTACTATGAAATCAATACAATGGAGAAGATAATCCGATGCAAACTCAATCCTTAAATGCTGTAGAAAAGTAACTCAAAGTGAGGAGAGAAATCAATACCAATGGAGTTTTCAGTTTCGGTTGATTATCAATTGTGCGATGCTCGTCCTGCAATGCATCTTGTCGCCGCACTTCAAGTCTATTAGTGAACCTCGCATTAAAGTCCATCAAAGTTTTGTAAATTGAAGAACAATGCCTTTTTTGAAAACTGAAAAGACATAAAGCAAGGAAACTAAACCTAGATTTCATACCTAACTGTTTTGAAATGATTAAATAAATAAGCTGAATTACAGACATATTGCTGCTTACCTTGCATAAAAGTCCATCAAAGTATTTTTTTCAGTGGAGTATTTTTTTTAAAAACTGTTCAAGCTTTCACTCTTTTGGCTACTATGCATCCCCGCAAAGAAACAACTCTTCAGATAAAGAGGGATCCAGTAATTCCTCATTTCATACATGCTGGCCAACCAATCATTATCACTGAGGTGATGTTCTGTTATAATACTTGCCCAAGTTGCGCAAAACTCCTCATCAGTCTCAGTATTCCAAATACAACTTGTTATTTTGTCAATGACTTCAATTTTATTTTCTATCCCTCCCAACTTCTCAGTCGGCTTTTTGGTTATGTGCCAAATACAAAACCTGTGACGAGCAGAGGGAAAAACCTATGAGATGGCAGCTCTCATTGCAGGATCTTGATCTGTTATAATTGTATTGGGATATCTACCACTTGCTTCTACCCAAGTCTCAAACAACCATATAAATGACTCGATGGTTTCATCCTTTAGAAAGCCACTGCCGAGAATCACTGTGTTAAAGTGATTGTCTACTCCAGAAAATGGTGCAAAAATCATAGAATATTTATTAGTGTTATATGTTGTATCAAATGCTAACACTTCTCCAAAGTTTTTGCACTGCAATCTGGACTGCACATCCATCCAAAAACAATGGGTCAGCTTCCCCTCTGTATCACATAGAATCCTGTAAAAAAAATCTGGACTCTTTTTTTGCTTTCCTTTGAAAATTTCTAAGAGCAATTCTACATCATGCCCTCTAACCTCTTTCCTCATATCCCTCTTCAAATTCCAAGCATCTTTCTTTGTAAAACCAATCTTGTCATGTCCTCCACTCTCATTTCGCAGGATTCCCATTGTTTGTGAAATACGGATGTTCACTGACTGGTGATCCTTAAAGAGACTCTGCCTGGCTTCAACTATTTTTCGACGATTTCTAAGAAAATGTCTCCTACTTGGGGTGCACAACTCATGATTATGTTCTTCCACAAACTTTTCCACAAAGATACTGTCTTGTAGCCATATCCAACTTAAATCGCACCATATCCTTACAATCAGTCTTTGCCGTGCCACATTTTCTGACTGTCGATCTATCTTCCCACTTGCCATACTTGTAGCAAACCAAGATCCTTTGGCTCACCACTCTTTCGTCAGTGCCCTTCACATTTTGAAATTTTTTTGTCTTTCTAGCAAAATCAAACGCAGCAACACATGCATATTTTGCATAAAAGCTTTCACACTCATCCAATGTCTTAAAAGTCATACCAATGGTTGGTATTAATTTAGAATCAACCTTTGGCACTCCCTTAAAAATAGCAGCATGATGAGACATGTGACAGTTCTCAGCACTCTGGCTGCTATCATCAATCTCCCTTGATTCATGATCTGTGGCCACTACACTGCACTGCTCTGCCATCTCTAAAAATCTCTAACAGCTGATGCAG
>CAWUCF010000064.1:0-27370 GCA_963920575.1 Narthecium ossifragum | reverse complement strand
ATTTTGGAAGTTGAGGATCCGGGGATTCGACGTGCTCGATCCCGTGGCCAGGGGCTTCGAGGAGGCCTGCCTTGGATAATATTCAGCAAAAAAATGAATGAGAAATAAGAAAAAACATTAGCAAGGCCTAGTATTAAAAAGTGAAGGAAAAGCCAAAAAAGGTAAAAGGTAAAAGCTTGCTATTTGGGAGGCTGAGGATCCCGGGATTCGACGTGGTCGATCCGGTGGCCAGGGGCTTCGAGGAGGTCTGCCTGGGATGATATTCAGCAAAAAGATGAATGAGAAAAATTGAAAAAACTTAGCAAGGCCTAGTATCAAAATGTGAAGGAAAAGGCAAAAAAGGTAAAAGCTTGCTATTTTGGAGGCTGAGGATCTGAGGATTCGACGTGCCCGATTCGGTCGCCAAGAGCTTCGAAGAGGCCTACCTGGGATAATATTGAGCAAAAAAATGAATGAGAAATAAGAAAAAAATTAGCAAGGCCTAGTATTAAAAAGTGAAGGAAAAGGCAAAAAAGGTAAAAGGTAAAAGCTTGCTATTTTGGAGGCTGAGGATCCGGGGATTCGACATGCTCGATCCCGTGGCCAGGGGCTTCGAGGAGGCCTGCCTGGGATGATATTCGGCAAAAAAATGAATGAGAAATAAGAAAAAACATTAGCAAGGCCTAGTATTAAAAAGTGAAGGAAAAGGCAAAAAAGGTAAAAGGTAAAAGCTTGCTATTTTGGAGGCTGAGGATCCGGGGATTCGACGTGCTCGATCCGGTGGCCAGGGGCTTCGAGGAGGCCTGCCTGGGATGATATTCAGCAAAAAAATGATTGAGAAATAAGAAAAAAAAAGAAGCAGGCCTAGTATCAAAATGTGAAGGAAAAGGCAAAAAAGGTAAAAGCTTGCTATTTTGGAGGCTGAGGATCTGAGGATTCGACGTGCCCGATTCGGTCGCCAAGAGCTTCGAAGAGGCCTACCTGGGATGATATTCATCAAAAAAATGAATGAGAAATATGAAAAAAATTAGCAAGGCCTAGTATTAAAAAGTGAAGGAAAAGTCAAAAAAGGTAAAAGGTAAAAGCTTGCTATTTTGGATGCTGAGGACCCGGGGATTCGACGTGGTCAATCCGGTGGCCAGGGGCTTCGAGGAGGCCTGCTTGGGATGATATTCAGCAAAAAAATGAATGAGAAATGAGAAAAAAAATTAGCAAGGCCTAGTATCAAAAAGTGAAGGAAATGGCAAAAAAGGTAAAAGGTAAAAGCTTGCTATTTTGGAGGCTGAGGATCCGGGGATTCGACGTGCTCGATCCGGTGGCCAGGGGCTTCGAGGAGGCCTGCCTGGGATGATATTCAGCAAAAAGATGAATGAGAAAAAGGGAAAAAAATTAGCAAGGCCTAGTATCAAAATGTGAAGGAAAAGGCAAAAAAGGTAAAAGGTAAAAGTTTGATATTTTGGAGGCTGAGGATCTGAGGATTCGACGTGCCCGATTCGGTCGCCAAGAGCTTCGAAGAGGCCTACCTGGGATGATATTCATCAAAAAAATGAATGAGAAATTTGAAAAAAATTAGCAAGGCCTAGTATTAAAAAGTGAAGGAAAAGTCAAAAAAGGTAAAAGGTAAAAGCTTGCTATTTTGGATGCTGAGGACCCGGGGATTCGACGTGGTCAATCCGGTGGCCAGGGGCTTCGAGGAGGCCTGCTTGGGATGATATTCAGCAAAAAAATGAATGAGAAATAAGAAAAAAAATTAGCAAGGCCTAGTATCAAAAAGTGAAGGAAATGGCAAAAAAGGTAAAAGGTAAACGCTTGAGATTTTGGAGGCTGAGGATCTGAGGATTCGACGTGCCCGATTCGGTCGCCAAGAGCTTTGAGGAGGCCTACCTGGAATGATATTCAGCAAAAAAATGAATGAGAAATAAGAAAAAAAATTTGCAAGGCCTAGTATTAAAAAGTGATGGAAAAAGCAAAAAAGGTAAAAGGTAAAAGCTTGCTATTTTGGAAGTTGAGGATCCGGGGATTCGACGTGCTCGATCCCGTGGCCAGGGGCTTCGAGGAGGCCTGCCTTGGATAATATTCAGCAAAAAAATGAATGAGAAATAAGAAAAAACATTAGCAAGGCCTAGTATTAAAAAGTGAAGGAAAAGCCAAAAAAGGTAAAAGGTAAAAGCTTGCTATTTGGGAGGCTGAGGATCCCGGGATTCGACGTGGTCGATCCGGTGGCCAGGGGCTTCGAGGAGGTCTGCCTGGGATGATATTCAGCAAAAAGATGAATGAGAAAAATTGAAAAAACTTAGCAAGGCCTAGTATCAAAATGTGAAGGAAAAGGCAAAAAAGGTAAAAGCTTGCTATTTTGGAGGCTGAGGATCTGAGGATTCGACGTGCCCGATTCGGTCGCCAAGAGCTTCGAAGAGGCCTACCTGGGATGATATTGAGCAAAAAAATGAATGAGAAATAAGAAAAAAATTAGCAAGGCCTAGTATTAAAAAGTGAAGGAAAAGGCAAAAAAGGTAAAAGGTAAAAGCTTGCTATTTTGGAGGCTGAGGATCCGGGGATTCGACATGCTCGATCCCGTGGCCAGGGGCTTCGAGGAGGCCTGCCTGGGATGATATTCGGCAAAAAAATGAATGAGAAATAAGAAAAAACATTAGCAAGGCCTAGTATTAAAAAGTGAAGGAAAAGGCAAAAAAGGTAAAAGGTAAAAGCTTGCTATTTTGGAGGCTGAGGATCCGGGGATTCGACGTGCTCGATCCGGTGGCCAGGGGCTTCGAGGAGGCCTGACTGGGATGATATTCAGCAAAAAAATGATTGAGAAATAAGAAAAAAAAGAAGCAGGCCTAGTATCAAAATGTGAAGGAAAAGGCAAAAAAGGTAAAAGCTTGCTATTTTGGAGGCTGAGGATCTGAGGATTCGACGTGCCCGATTCGGTCGCCAAGAGCTTCGAAGAGGCCTACCTGGGATGATATTCATCAAAAAAATGAATGAGAAATATGAAAAAAATTAGCAAGGCCTAGTATTAAAAAGTGAAGGAAAAGTCAAAAAAGGTAAAAGGTAAAAGCTTGCTATTTTGGATGCTGAGGACCCGGGGATTCGACGTGGTCAATCCGGTGGCCAGGGGCTTCGAGGAGGCCTGCTTGGGATGATATTCAGCAAAAAAATGAATGAGAAATAAGAAAAAAAATTAGCCAGGCCTAGTATCAAAAAGTGAAGGAAATGGCAAAAAAGGTAAAAGGTAAACGCTTGAGATTTTGGAGGCTGAGGATCTGAGGATTCGACGTGCCCGATTCGGTCGCCAAGAGCTTCGAGGAGGCCTACCTGGAATGATATTCAGCAAAAAAATGAATGAGAAATAAGAAAAAAAATTTGCAAGGCCTAGTATTAAAAAGTGATGGAAAAAGCAAAAAAGGTAAAAGGTAAAAGCTTGCTATTTTGGAAGTTGAGGATCCGGGGATTCGACGTGCTCGATCCCGTGGCCAGGGGCTTCGAGGAGGCCTGCCTTGGATAATATTCAGCAAAAAAATGAATGAGAAATAAGAAAAAACATTAGCAAGCCCTAGTATTAAAAAGTGAAGGAAAAGGCAAAAAAGGTAAAAGGTAAAAGCTTGCTATTTGGGAGGCTGAGGATCCCGGGATTCGACGTGGTCGATCCGGTGGCCAGGGGCTTCGAGGAGGTCTGCCTGGGATGATATTCAGCAAAAAGATGAATGAGAAAAATTGAAAAAAATTAGCAAGGCCTGGTATCAAAATGTGAAGGAAAAGGCAAAAAAAGGTAAAAGCTTGCTATTTTGGAGGCTGAGGATCTGAGGATTCGACGTGCCCGATTCGGTCGCCAAGAGCTTCGAAGAGGTCTACCTGGGATGATATTGAGCAAAAAAATGAATGAGAAATAAGAAAAAAATTAGCAGCCTAGTATTAAAAAGTGAAGGAAAAGGCAAAAAAGGTAAAAGGTAAAAGCTTGTTATTTTGGAGGCTGAGGATCCGGGGATTCGACATGCTCGATCCCGTGGCCAGGGGCTTCGAGGAGGCCTGCCTGGGATGATATTCCGCAAAAAAATGAATGAGAAATAAGAAAAAACATTAGCAAGGCCTAGTATTAAAAAGTGAAGGAAAAGGCAAAAAAGGTAAAAGGTAAAAGCATGCTATTTTGGAGGCTGAGGATCCGGGGATTCGACGTGCTCGATCCCGTGGCAAGGGCCTTCGAGGAGGCCTGCCTGGGATGATATTCAGCAAAAAAATGAATGAGAAATAAGAAAAAACATTAGCAAGGCCAAGTATTAAAAAGTGAAGGAAAAGACAAAAAAGGTAAAAGGTAAAAGCTTGCTATTTTCGAGGCTGAGGATCCCGGGATTCGACGTGGTCGATCCGGTGGCCAGGGGCTTTGAGGAGGTCTGCCTGGGATGATATTCAGCAAAAAGACGAATGAGAAAAGGGGAAAAAAATTAGCATGGCCTAGTATCAAAATGTGAAGGAAAAGGCAAAAAAGGTAAAAGCTTGCTATTTTTGAGGCTGAGGATCTGAGGATTCGACGTGCCCGATTCGATCGCCAAGAGCTTCGAGGAGGCCTACCTGGAATGATATTCAGCAAAAAAATGAATGAGAAATAAGAAAAAAAATTAGCAAGGCCTAGTATTAAAAAGTGATGGAAAAAGCAAAAAAGGTAAAAGGTAAAAGCTTGCTATTTTGGAAGTTGAGGATCCGGGAATTCGACGTGCTCGATCCCGTGGCCAGGGGCTTCGAGGAGGCCTGCCTTGGATAATATTCAGTAAAAAAATGAATGAGAAATAAGAAAAAACATTAACAAGGCCTAGTATTAAAAAGTTAAGGAAAAGGCAAAAAAGGTAAAAGGTAAAAGCTTGCTATTTGGGAGGCTGAGGATCCCGGGATTCGACGTGGTCGATCCGGTGGCCAGGGGCTTCGAGGAGGTCTGCCTGGGATGATATTCAGGAAAAAGATGAATGAGAAAAATTGAAAAAAATTAGCAAGGCCTGGTATCAAAATGTGAAGGAAAAGGCAAAAAAGGTAAAAGCTTGCTATTTTGGAGGCTGAGGATCTGAGGATTCGACGTGCCCGATTCGGTCGCCAAGAGCTTCGAAGAGGCCTACCTGGGATGATATTGAGCAAAAAAATGAATGAGAAATAAGAAAAAAATTAGCAAGGCCTAGTATTAAAAAGTGAAGGAAAAGGCAAAAAAGGTAAAAGGTAAAAGCTTGCTATTTTGGAGGCTGAGGATCCGGGGATTCGACATGCTCGATCCCGTGGCCAGGGGCTTCGAGGAGGCCTGCCTGGGATGATATTCAGCAAAAAAATGAATGAGAAATAAGAAAAAACATTAGCAAGGCCTAGTATTAAAAAGTGAAGGAAAAGGCAAAAAAGGTAAAAGGTAAAAGCATGCTATTTTGGAGGCTGAGGATCCGGGGATTCGACGTGCTCGATCCGGTGGCCAGGGGCTTCGAGGAGGCCTGCCTGGGATGATATTCAACAAAAAAAAGATTGAAAAATAAGAAAAAAACATAAGCAGGCCTAGTATCAAAATGTGAAGGAAAAGGCAAAAAAGGTAAAAGCTTGCTATTTTGGAGGCTGAGGATCTGAGGATTCGACGTGCCCGATTCGGTCGCCAAGAGCTTCGAAGAGGCCTACCTGGGATGATATTCATCAAAAAAATGAATGAGAAATATGAAAAAAATTAGCAAGGCCTAGTATTAAAAAGTGAAGGAAAAGACAAAAAAGGTAAAAGGTAAAAGCTTGCTATTTTGGAGGCTAAGGATCCCGGGATTCGACGTGGTCGATCCGGTGGCCAGGGGCTTCGAGGAGGTCTGCCTGGGATGATATTCAGCAAAAAGATGAATGAGAAAAGCGGAAAAAAATTAGCATGGCCTAGTATCAAAATGTGAAGGAAAAGGCAAAAAAGGTAAAAGCTTGCTATTTTTGAGGCTGAGGATCTGAGGATTCGACGTGCCCGATTCGGTCGCCAAGAGCTTCGAAGAGGCCTACCTGGGATGATATTTAGCAAAAAAATGAATGAGAAATAAGAAAAAAAATTAGCAAGGTCTACTATTAAAAAGTGAAGGAAAAGGCAAAAAAGGTAAAAGGTAAAAGCTTGCTATTTAGGATGCTGAGGACCCGGGGATTCGACGTGGTCGATCCGGTGGCCAGGGGCTTCGAGGAGGCCTGCCTGGGATGATATTAAGCAAAAACATGAATGAGAAATCAGAAAAAAAATTAGCAAGACCTAGTATTAAAAAGTGAAGGAAAAGGCAAAAAGGTAAAAGGTAAAAGCTTGCTATTTTGTAGGCTGAGGATCCGGGGATTCGACGTGTTCGATCCGGTGGCCAGGGCCTTCGAGGAGGCCCGCCTGGGATGACATTTAGCAAAAAACCGAATGAGAAAAAAGGAAAAAAATTAGCAAGGCCTAGTATCAAAAACTGAAGGAAAAGGCAAAAAAGGTAAAAGGTAAAAAGTAAAAGCTTGCTATTTTCGAGGTTGAGGATCTGAGGATTCGACGTGCCCGATTCGGTCGCCAAGTGCTTCGAGGAGGCCTATCTGGGATGATATTCAGCAAAAAAATGAATGAGAAATAAGAAAAAAAATTAGCAATGCCTAGTATTTTTAAGTGAAGGAAAAGGCAAAAATGATAAAAGGTAAAAGCTTGCTATTTTGGAGGCTGAGGATCCAAGGATTCGACGTGCTCGACCCGGTGGCCAGGGTCTTCGAGGAGTCCTGCATGGGATGATATTCAGCAAAAAAATGAATGAGAAATAAGAAAGAAAATTAGCAAGGCCTAGTATTAAAGAGTGAAGGAAAAGACAAAAAAGGTAAACGGTAAAAGCTTGCTATTTTGGAGGCTGAGGATCCGGGGATTCGACGTGCTCGATCCGGTGGCCAGGGGCTTCGAGGAGGCCTGCCTGGGATGATATTCAGCAAAAAAATGAATGAGAAATAAGAAAAAAAATTAGCAAGGCCTAGTATCAAAAAGTGAAGGAAATGGCAAAAAAGGTAAAAGGTAAACGCTTGAGATTTTGGAGGCTGAGGATCTGAGGATTCGACGTACCCGATTCGGTCGCCAAGAGCTTCGAGGAGGCCTACCTGGAATGATATTCAGCAAAAAAATGAATGAGAAATAAGAAAAAAAATTAGCAAGGCCTAGTATTAAAAAGTGATGGAAAAAGCAAAAAAGGTAAAAGGTAAAAGCTTGCTATTTTGGAAGTTGAGGATCCGGGGATTCGACGTGCTCGATCCCGTGGCCAGGGGCTTCGAGGAGGCCTGCCTTGGATAATATTCAGCAAAAAAATGAATGAGAAATAAGAAAAAACATTAGCAAGGCCTAGTATTAAAAAGTGAAGGAAAAGGCAAAAAAGGTAAAAGGTAAAAGCTTGCTATTTGGGAGGCTGAGGATCCCGGGATTCGACGTGGTCGATCCGGTGGCCAGGGGCTTCGAGGAGGTCTGCCTGGGATGATATTCAGCAAAAAGATGAATGAGAAAAATTGAAAAAAATTAGCAAGGCCTGGTATCAAAATGTGAAGGAAAAGGCAAAAAAGGTAAAAGCTTGCTATTTTGGAGGCTGAGGATCTGAGGATTCGACGTGCCCGATTCGGTCGCCAAGAGCTTCGAAGAGGCCTACCTGGGATGATATTGAGCAAAAAAATGAATGAGAAATAAGAAAAAAATTAGCAAGGCCTAGTATTAAAAAGTGAAGGAAAAGGCAAAAAAGGTAAAAGGTAAAAGCTTGCTATTTTGGAGGCTGAGGATCCGGGGATTCGACATGCTCGATCCCGTGGCCAGGGGCTTCGAGGAGGCTTGCCTGGGATGATATTCAGCAAAAAAATGAATGAGAAATAAGAAAAAACATTAGCAAGGCCTAGTATTAAAAAGTGAAGGAAAAGGCAAAAAAGGTAAAAGGTAAAAGCATGCTATTTTGGAGGCTGAGGATCCGGGGATTCGACGTGCTCGATCCGGTGGCCAGGGGCTTCGAGGAGGCCTGCTTGGGATGATATTCAACAAAAAAAAGATTGAAAAATAAGAAAAAAACATAAGCAGGCCTAGTATCAAAATGTGAAGGAAAAGGCAAAAAAGGTAAAAGCTTGCTATTTTGGAGGCTGAGTATCTGAGGATTCGACGTGCCCGATTCGGTCACCAAGAGCTTCGAAGAGGCCTACCTGGGATGATATTGAGCAAAAAAATGAATAAGAAATAAGAAAAAAATTAACAAGGCCTAGTATTAAAAAGTGATGGAAAAGGCAAAAAAGGTAAAAGGTAAAAGCTTGCTATTTTGGAGGCTGAGGATCCGGGGATTCGACATGCTCGATCCCGTGGCCAGGGGCTTCGAGGAGGCCAGCCTGGGAAGATATTCAGCAAAAAAATGAATGAGAAATAAGAAAAAACATTAGCAAGGCCTAGTATTAAAAAGTGAAGGAAAAGGCAAAAAAGGTAAAAGGTAAAAGCATGCTATTTTGGAGGCTGAGGATCCGGGGATTCGACGTGCTCGATCCGGTGGCCAGGGGCTTCGAGGAGGCCTGCCTGGGATGATATTCAACAAAAAAATGATTGAAAAATAAGGAAAAAACATAAGCAGGCCTAGTATCAAAATGTGAAGGAAAAGGCAAAAAAGGTAAAAGCTTGCTATTTTGGAGGCTGAGGATCTGAGGATTCGACGTGCCCGATTCGGTCGCCAAGAGCTTCGAAGAGGCCTACCTGGGATGATATTCATCAAAAAAATGAATGAGAAATATGAAAAAAATTAGCAAGGCCTAGTATTAAAAAGTGAAGGAAAAGACAAAAAAGGTAAAAGGTAAAAGCTTGCTATTTTGGATGCTGAGGACCCGGGGATTCGACGTGCTCGATCCCGTGGCAAGGGGCTTCGAGGAGGCCTGCCTGGGATGATATTCAGCAAAAAAATGAATGAGAAATAAGAAAAAACATTAGCAAGGCCTAGTATTAAAAAGTGAAGGAAAAGACAAAAAAGGTAAAAGGTAAAAGCTTGCTATTTTGGAGGCTGAGGATCCCGGGATTCGACGTGGTCGATCCGGTGGCCAGGGGCTTCGAGGAGGTCTGCCTGGGATGATATTCAGCAAAAAGATGAATGAGAAAAGGGGAAAAAAATTAGCATAGCCTAGTATCAAAATGTGAAGGAAAAGGCAAAAATGGTAAAAGCTTGCTATTTTTGAGGCTGAGGATCTGAGGATTCGACGTGCCCGATTCGGTCGCCAAGAGCTTCGAGGAGGCCTACCTGGAATGATATTCAGCAAAAAAATGAATGAGAAATAAGAAAAAAAATTAGCAAGGCCTAGTATTAAAAAGTGATGGAAAAAGCAAAAAAGGTAAAAGGTAAAAGCTTGCTATTTTGGAAGTTGAGGATCCGGGAATTCGACGTGCTCGATCCCGTGGCCAGGGGCTTCGAGGAGGCCTGCCTTGGATAATATTCAGCAAAAAAATGAATGAGAAATAAGAAAAAACATTAGCAAGGCCTAGTATTAAAAAGTTAAGGAAAAGGCAAAAAAGTTAAAAGGTAAAAGCTTGCTATTTGGGAGGCTGAGGATCCCGGGATTCGACGTGGTCGATCCGGTGGCCCGGGGCTTCGAGGAGGTCTGCCTGGGATGATATTCAGCAAAAAGATGAATGAGAAAAATTGAAAAAAATTAGCAAGGCCTAGTATCAAAATGTGAAGGAAAAGGCAAAAAAGGTAAAAGCTTGCTATTTTGGAGGCTGAGGATCTGAGGATTCGACGTGCCCGATTCGGTCGCCAAGAGCTTCGAAGAGGCCTACCTGGGATGATATTGAGCAAAAAAATGAATAAGAAATAAGAAAAAAATTAGCAAGGCCTAGTATTAAAAAGTGATGGAAAAGGCAAAAAAGGTAAAAGGTAAAAGCTTGCTATTTTGGAGGCTGAGGATCCGGGGATTCGACATGCTCGATCCCGTGGCCAGGGGCTTCGAGGAGGCCAGCCTGGGAAGATATTCAGCAAAAAAATGAATGAGAAATAAGAAAAAACATTAGCAAGGCCTAGTATTAAAAAGTGAAGGAAAAGGCAAAAAAGGTAAAAGGTAAAAGCATGCTATTTTGGAGGCTGAGGATCCGGGGATTCGACGTGCTCGATCCGGTGGCCAGGGGCTTCGAGGAGGCCTGCCTGGGATGATATTCAACAAAAAAATGATTGAAAAATAAGGAAAAAACATAAGCAGGCCTAGTATCAAAATGTGAAGGAAAAGGCAAAAAAGGTAAAAGCTTGCTATTTTGGAGGCTGAGGATCTGAGGATTCGACGTGCCCGATTCGGTCGCCAAGAGCTTCGAAAAGGCCTACCTGGGATGATATTCATCAAAAAAATGAATGAGAAATATGAAAAAAATTAGCAAGGCCTAGTATTAAAAAGTGAAGGAAAAGACAAAAAAGGTAAAAGGTAAAAGCTTGCTATTTTGGATGCTGAGGACCCGGGGATTCGACGTGCTCGATCCCGTGGCAAGGGGCTTCGAGGAGGCCTGCCTGGGATGATATTCAGCAAAAAAATGAATGAGAAATAAGAAAAAACATTAGCAAGGCCTAGTATTAAAAAGTGAAGGAGAAGACAAAAAAGGTAAAAGGTAAAAGCTTGCTATTTTGGAGGCTGAGGATCCCGGGATTCGACGTGGTCGATCCGGTGGCCAGGGGCTTCGAGGAGGTCTGCATGGGATGATATTCAGCAAAAAGATGAATGAGAAAAGCGGAAAAAAATTAGCATGGCCTAGTATCAAAATGTGAAGGAAAAGGCAAAAAAGGTAAAAGCTTGCTATTTTTGAGGCTGAGGATCTGAGGATTCGACGTGCCCGATTCGGTCGCCAAGAGCTTCGAAGAGGCCTACCTGGGATGATATTTAGCAAAAAAATGAATGAGAAATAAGAAAAAGAATTAGCAAGGTCTAGTATTAAAAAGTGAAGGAAAAGGCAAAAAAGGTAAAAGGTAAAAGCTTGCTATTTAGGATGCTGAGGACCCGGGGATTCGACGTGGTCGATCCGGTCGCCAGGGGCTTCGAGGAGGCCTGCCTGGGATGATATTAAGCAAAAACATGAATGAGAAATCAGAAAAAAAATTAGCAAGACCTAGTATTAAAAAGTGAAGGAAAAGGCAAAAAGGTAAAAGGTAAAAGCTTGCTATTTTGTAGGCTGAGGATCCGGGGATTCGACGTGTCCGATCCGGTGGCCAGGGGCTTCGAGGAGGCCCGCCTGGGATGACATTTAGCAAAAAGACGAATGAGAAAAAAGGAAAAAAATTAGCAAGGCCTAGTATCAAAAACTGAAGGAAAAGGCAAAAAAAGGTAAAAAGTAAAAAGTAAAAGCTTGCTATTTTGGAGGTTGAGGATCTGAGGATTCGACGTGCCCGATTCGGTCGCCAAGTGCTTCGAGGAGGCCTATCTGGGATGATATTCAACAAAAAAATGAATGAGAAATAAGAAAAAAAATTAGCAATGCCCAGTATTTTTAAGTGAAGGAAAAGGCAAAAATGATAAAAGGTAAAAGCTTGCTATTTTGGAGGCTGAGGATCCAAGGATTCGACGTGCTCGATCCGGTGGCCAGGGGCTTCGAGGAGTCCTGCATGGGATGATATTCAGCAAAAAAATGAATGAGAAATAAGAAAGAAAATTAGCAAGGCCTAGTATTAAAAAGTGAAGGAAAAGACAAAAAAGGTAAAAGGTAAAAGCTTGCTATTTTGGAGGCTGAGGATCCGGGGATTCGACGTGCTCGATCCAGTGGCCAGGGGCTTCGAGGAGGCCTGCCTGGGATGTTATTCAGCAAAAAAATGAATGAAAAATAAGAAAAAAAATTAGCAAGGCATACTATTAAAAAGTGAAGGAAAAGGCAAAAAAGGTAAAAGTTAAAAGTTTGCTATTTTGGAGGCTGAGGATCCGGGGATTCGACGTGCTCGATCCGGTGGCCAGGAGCTTCGAAGAGGCCTGCCTGGGATGATATTCAGCAAAAAAATGAATGAGAAACAAGAAAAAAAATTAGCAAGGCCTAGTATCAAAAAGTGAAGGAAAAGGCAAAAAGGTAAAAGGTAAAAGCTTGCTATTTTGTAGGCTGAGGATCCGGGGATTCGATGTGTCCGATCCGGTGGCCAGGGGCTTCGAGGAGGCCTGCCTGGGATGATATTTAGCAAAAAGATGAATGAGAAAAAGGGAAAAAAATTTGCAAGGCCTAGTATCAAAAAGTGATGGAAAAGGCAAAAAAGGTAAAAGGTAAAAGCTTGCTATTTTGGAGGCTGAGCATCTGAGGATTCGACGTGCCCGATTCGGTGGCAAGGAGCTTCGAGGAGGCCTGCCTGGGATGATATTCAGCAAAAAAATGAATGAGAAATAAGAAAAAACATTAGCAAGGCATAGTATTAAAAAGTGAAGGAAAAGGCAAAAAAGGTAAAAGGTAAAAGCTTGCTATTTTGGAGGCTTAGCATCTGGGGAATCGACGTGCTCGATCCGGTGGCCAGGGGCTACGAGGAGGCCTGCCTAGAATGATATTCAGCAAAAAAATAAATGAGAAATAAGGAAAAAAATTAGCAAGGCATAGTATTAAAAAGTGAAGGAAAAGGCAAAAAAGGTAAAAGGTAAAAGGTTTCTATTTTGGAGGCTGAGCATCCGGGGATTCGACGTGCTCGATCCGGTGGCCAGGGGCTTCGAGGAGGCCTGCCTAGAATGATATTCAGCAAAAAAATGAATGAGAAATAAGAAAAAAAATTAGCAAGGCATAGTATTAAAAAGTGATGGAAAAGGCAAAAAAGGTAAAAGGTAAAAGCTTGCTATTTTGGAGGCTGAGCATCCGGGGATTCGACGTGCGCGATCCGGTGGGCAGGGGCTTCGAGAAGGCCTGCCGAGGATGATACTCAGCAAAAAGATGAATGAGAAAAAGGGAAAAAAATTAGCAGGCCTAGTATCAAAATGTGAAGGAAAAGGCAAAAAAGATAAAAGGTAAAAGCTTGCAATTTTGGAGGCTGAGGATCTGAGGATTCGACGTGCCCGATTCGGTAGCCAAGAGCTTCGAGGAGGCCAACCTGGAATGATATTCAGCAAAAAAATGAATGAGAAATAATAAAAAAAAATTAGCAAGGCCTAGTATTAAAAAGTTAAGGAAAAGGCTAAAAAGGTAAAAGGTAGAAGCTTGCTATTTTGGAGGCTGAGGATCCGGGGATTCGACGTGCTCGATCCCGTGGCCAGGGGCTTCGTGGAGGCCTGCCTGGGATGATATTCAGCAAAAAAATGAATGAGAAATAAGAAAAAACATTAGCAAGGCCTAGTATTAAAAAGTCAAGGAAAAGGCAAAAAAGGTAAAAGGTAAAAGCTTGCTATTTTGGAGGCTGAGGATCCAGGGATTCGACGTGGTCGATCCGGTGGCCGGGTTCTTCGAGGAGGTCTGCCTGGGATGATATTCAGCAAAAAGATGATTGAGAAAAAGGGAAAAAGATTAGCAAGGCCTAGTATCAAAAAGTGAAGGAAAAAGCAAAAAGGGCAAAAGGTAAAAGCTTGCTATTTTGGAGGCTGAGGATCTGAGGATGCGATGTGCCCGATTCGGTCGCCAAGAGCTTCGAGGAGGCCTACCTGGGATGATATTCAGTAAAAAAATGAATGAGAAATAAGAAAAAATATTAGCAAGGCCTAGTATAAAAAAGTGAAGGAAAAGGCAAAAAAGGTAAAAGGTAAAAGCTTGCTATTTTGGAGGCTGAGGATACGGGGATTCGACGTGCTCGATCCGTAGGCCAGGGGCTTCGAAGTGGCCTGCCTGGAATGATATTCAGCAAAAAAATGAATGAGAAATAAGAAAAAAAATTAGCAAGGCCTAGTATTAAAAAGTGAAGGAAAAGGCAAAAAAGGTAAAAGGTAAAAACTTGCTATTTTGGAGGCTGAGGATCCGGGGATTCGACGTGCTCAATCCGGTGGCTAGGGGCTTCGAGGAGGCCTGCCTGGGATGATATTTAGCAAAAAGATGAATGAGAAAAAGGGAAAAAAATTAGCAAGGCCTAGTATCATAAAGTGAAGGAAAAGACAAAAAAGGTAAAAGGTAAAAGCTTGCTATTTTGGAGGCTGAGGATCTGAGGATTCGACGTGCCCGATTCGGTCGCCAAGAGCTTCGAGGAGGCCTACCTGGGATGATATTCAGTAAAAAAATGAATGAGAAATAAGAAAAAATATTAGCTAGGCCTAGTATAAAAAAGTGAAGGAAAAGGCAAAAAAGTTAAAAGGTAAAAGCTTGCTATTTTGGAGGCTGAGGATCCGGGGATTCGACGTGCTCGATCCGTAGGCAAGGGGCTTCGAAGTGGCCTGCCTGGAATGATATTCAGCAAAAAAATGAATGAGAAATAAGAAAAAAAATTAGCAAGGCCTAGTATTAAAAAGTGAAGGAAAAGGTAAAAAAGTTAAAAGGTAAAAGCGTGCTATTTTGGAGGCTGAGGATCCGGGGATTCAACGTGCTCGATCCGGTGGCCATGGGCTTCGAGGAGGCTTGCCTGGGATGATATTTAGCAAAAAGATGAATGAGAAAAAGGGAAAAAAATTAGCAAGGCCTAGTATCAAAAAGTGAAGGAAAAGACAAAAAGGTAAAAGGTAAAAGCTTGCTATTTTGTAGGCTGAGGATCCAGGGATTCGACGTGTCCGATCCGGTGGCCAGGGGCTTCGAGGAGGCCTGCCTGGGATGATATTTAGGAAAAAGATGAATGAGAAAAAGGGAAAAAAATTAGCAAGCCCTAGTATCAAAAAATGATGGAAAAGGCAAAAAAGGTAAAAGGTAAAAGCTTGTTATTTTGGAGGCTGAGCATCTGAGGATTCGACGTGCCCGATTCGGTCGGCAAGAGCTTCGAGGAGGCCTACCTGGGATGATATTCAGTAAAAAAATGAACGAGAAATAAGAAAAAATATTAGCAAGGCCTAGTATTAAAAAGTAAAGGAAAAGGCAAAAAAGGTAAAAGGTAAAAGCTTGCTATTTTGGAGGCTGAGGATCCGGGGATTCGACGTGCTCGATCCGGTGGCCAGGGGCTTCGAGGAGGCCTGCCTGGAATGATATTCAGCAAAAAAATGAAAGAGAAATAAGAAAAAAAATTAGCAAGGCCTAGTATTAAAAAGTGAAGGAAAAGGCAAAAAAGGTAAAAGGTAAAAGCTTGCTATTTTGGAGGCTGAGGATCCGGGGATTCGACGTGCTCGATCCGGTGGCCAGGGGCTTCGAGGAGGCCTGCCTGGAATGTTATTCAGCAAAAAAATGAATGAAAAATAAGAAAAAAATTTTGCAAGGCATAGTATTAAAAAGTGAAGGAAAAGGCAAAAAAGGTAAAAGGTAAAAGATTGCTATTTTGGAGGCTGAGGATCCGGGGATTCGACGTGCTCGATCCGGTGGCAAGGAGCTTCGAAGAGGCCTGCCTGGGATGATATTCAGCAAAAAAATGAATGAGAAACAAGAAAAAAAATTAGCAAGGCCTAGTATCAAAAAGTGAAAGAAAAGGCAAAAAGGTAAAAGGTAAAAGCTTGCTATTTTGTAGGCTGAGGATCCGGGGATTCGATGTGTCCGATCCGGTGGCCAGGGGCTTCGAGGAGGCCTGCCTGGGATGATATTTAGCAAAAAGATGAATGAGAAAAAGGGAAAAAAATTAGCAAGGCCTAGTATCAAAAAGTGATGTAAAAGGCAAAAAAGGTAAAAGCTATTTTGGAGGCTGAGCATCTGAGGATTCGACGTGCCCGATTCGGTCGCCAAGAGATTCGAGGAGGCATACCTGGGATGATATTCAGTAAAAAAATGAATGAGAAATAAGTAAAAAAATTAGCAAGGCCTAGTATTAAAAAGTGAAGGAAAAGGCAAAAAAGGTAAAAGGTAAAAGCTTGCTATTTTGGAGACTGAGGATCTGAAGATTCGACATGCACGATTCGGTCACCAAGAGCTTCGAGGAGGCCTACCTGGGATGATATTCAGTAAAAAAATGAATGAGAAATAAGAAAAAATATTAGGAAGACCTAGTATTAAAAAGTGAAGGAAAAGGCAAAAAAGGTAAAAGGTAAAAGCTTGCTATTTTGGAGGCTGAGGACCCAGGGATTCGACGTGCTCAATCCGGTGGCTAGGGGCTTCGAGGAGGCCTGCCTGGAATGATATTCAGTAAAAAGATGAATGAGAAATTAGAAAAAAAATTAGCAAGGCCTAGTATCAAAAAAAGAAGGAAAAGACAAAAAGGTAAAAGGTAAAAGCTTCCTATTTTGCAGGCTGAGGATCCGGGGATTCGACGTGTCCGATCCGGTGGCCAGGGGCTTCGAGGAGGCCTGCCTGGGATGATATTTAGCAAAAAGATGAATGAGAAAAAGGGGAAAAAATTAGCAAGGCCTAGTATCAAAAAGTGAAGGAAAAGACAAAAAAGGTAAAAGGTAAAAGCTTGCTATTTTGGAGGCTGAGGATCTGAAGATTCGACATGCCCGATTCGGTCACCAAGAGCTTCGAGGAGGCCTACCTGGGATGATATTCAGTAAAAAAATGAATGAGAAATAAGAAAAAATATTAGCAAGACCTAGTATTAAAAAGTGAAGGAAAAGGCAAAAAAGGTAAAAGGTAAAAGCTTGCTATTTTGGAGGCTGAGGATCCGGGGATTCGACGTGCTCGATCCGGTGGCCAGGGGCTTCGAGGAGGCCTGCCTCGAATGATATTCAGCAAAAAAATGAATGAGAAATAAGAAAAAAAATTAGCAAGGCATAGTATTAAAAAGTGAAGGAAAAGGCAAAAAAGGTAAAAGGTAAAAGCTTGCTATTTTGGAGGCTGAGCATCAGGGGATTCGACGTGCGCGGTCCGGTGGGCAGGGGCTTCGAGGAGGCCTGCCGAGCATGATACTCAGCAAAAAGATGAATGAGAAAAAGGGAAAAAAATTAGCAGGCCTAGTATCAAAATGTAAAGGAAAAGGCAAAAAAGATAAAAGGTAAAAGATTGCAATTTTGGAGGCTGAGGATCTGAGGATTCGACGTGCCCGATTCAGTCGCCAAGAGCTTCGAGGAGGCCTACCTGGAATGATATTCAGCAAAAAAATGAATGAGAAATAAGAAAAAAAATTAGGAAGGCCTAGTATTAAAAAGTTAAGGAAAAGGGTAAAAAGGTAAAAGGTAGAAGCTTGCTATTTTGGAGGCTGAGGATCCGGGGATTCGACGTCCTCGATCCCGTGGCCAGGGGCTTCGAGGAGGCCTGCCTGGGATGATATTCAGCAAAAAAATGAATGAGAAATAAGAAAAAACATTAGCAAGGCCTAGTATTAAAAAGTGAAGGAAAAGGCAAAAAAGGTAAAAGGTAAAAGATTGCTATTTTGGAGGCTGAGGATCCAGGGATTCGACGTGGTCGATCCGGTGGCCAGGGGCTTCGAGGAGGTCCGCCTGGGATGATATTCAGCAAAAAGATGAATGAGAAAAAGGGAAAAAAATTAGCAAGGCTTAGTATCAAAATGTGAAGGAAAAGGCTAAAAAGGTAAAAGGTAAAAGCTTGCTATTTTGGAGGCTAAGGATCCGGGGATTCGACGTGCTAGATCCCGTGGCCAGGAGCTTCGAGGAGGCCTGCCTGGGATGATATTCAGCAAAAAAATGAATGAGAAATAAGAAAAAACATTAGCAAGGCCTAGTATTAAAAAGTGAAGGAAAAGGCAAAAGGTAAAAGCTTGCTATTTTGGAGGCTGAGGATCCGGGGATTCGACGTGGTGGATCCTGTGGCCAGGGGCTTCGAGGAGGTCTGCCTGGGATGACATTCAGCAAAAAAATGAATGAGAAAAAGGGAAAAAACATAGCAAGGCTTAGTATCAAAATGTGAAGGAAAAGGCAAAAAAGGAAAAAGGTAAAAGCTTGCTATTTTGGAGGCTGAGGATCTGAGGATTCGACGTGCCCGATTCGGTCGCCAAGAGCTTCGAAGAGACCTACCTGGTATGATATTCAGCAAAAAAATGAATGAGAAATAAGAAAAAAAATTAGCAAGGCCTAGTATTAAAAAGTGAAGGAAAAGGCAAAAAAGGTAAAAGGTAAAAGCTTGCTATCTTGGAGGCTGAGGATCCGGGGATTCGACGTGCTCGATCCGGTGGCCCCGGGCATCGAGGAGGCCTGCCTGGGATGATATTCAGCAAAAAAATGAATGAGAAATGAGAAAAAAAATTAGCAAGGCCTAGTATTAAAAAGTGAAGGAAAAGGCAAAAAAGGTAAAAGGTAAAAGCTTGCTATATTGGAGGCTGAGGATCCGGGGATTCGACGTGCTCGATCCGGTGGCCAGGGGCTTCGAGGAGGCCTGCCTAGGATGAAATTTGCAAAAAGATGAATGAGAAAAACGGAAAAAAATTAGCAAGTCCTAGTATCAAAAAGTGAAGGAAAAGACAAAAAAGGTAAAAGGTAAAAGCTTGCAATTTTGGAGGCTGAGGATCTGAGGATTCGACGTGCCCGATTCTGTCGCCAAGAGCTTCGAGGAGGCCTACCTGGGATGATATTCAGTAAAAAAATGAATGAGAAATAAGAAAAAATATTAGCAAGGCCTAGTATAAAAAAGTGAAGGAAAAGGCAAAAAAGGTAAAAGGTAAGAGCTTGCTATTTTGGAGGCTTAGGATCCGAGGATTCGACGTGCTCGATCCGGAGGCCAGGGGCTTCGAGGTGGCCTGCCTGGAATGATATTCAGCAAAAAAATGAATGAGAAATAAGAAAAAAAATTAGCAAGGCCTAGTATTAAAAAGTGAAGGAAAAGGCAAAAAGTTAAAAGGTAAAACCTTCCTATTTTGCAGGCTGAGGATCCGGGGATTCGACGTGTTCGATCCGGTGGCCAGGGGCTTCGAGGAGGCCTGCCTGGGATGATATTTAGCAAAAAGATGAATGAGAAAAAAGGAAAAAAATTAGCAAGGCCTAGTATCAAAAAGTGAAGGAAAAGACAAAAAAGGTAAAAGGTAAAAGCTTACTATCTTGGAGGCTGAGGATCTGAGGATTCGTCGTGCCCGATTCGGTCCCAAAGAGCTTCGAGGAGGCCTACCTGGGATGATATTCAGTAAAAAAATGAATGAGAAATAAGAAAAAATTTTAGCAAGGCCTAGTATAAAAAAGTGAAGGAAAGGCAAAAAGGTAAAAAGTAAAAGCTTGCTACTTTGGTGGCTGAGGATCCGGGGATTCGACGTGCTCGATCCGGTGGCCTGGGGCTTCGAGGAGGCCTGCCTAGAATGATATTCAGCAAAAAAATGAATGAGAAATAAGAAAAAAAATTAGCAAGGCTTAGTATTAAAAAGTGAAGGAAAAGGCAAAAAAGGTAAAAGGTAAAAGCTTGCTATTTTGGAGGCTGGGCACCCGGGGATTCGACCTGCGCGATCCGGTGGGCAGGGGCTTCGAGGAGGCCTGCCGAGGATGATACTCAGCAAAAACATGAATGAGAAAAAGGGAAAAAAATTAGCAGGCCTAGTATCAAAATGTGAAGGAAAAGGCAAAAAAGATAAAAGGTAAAAGCTTGCAATTTTGGAGGCTGAGGATCTGAAGATTCGACGTGCCCGATTCGGTCGCCAAGAGCTTCGAGGAGGCCTACCTGAAATGATATTCAGCAAAAAAATGAATGATAAATAAGAAAAAAAATTAGCAAGGTCTAGTATTTAAAATGTTAAGGAAAAGGCTAAAAAGGTAAAAGGTAGAAGCTTGCTATTTTGGAGGCCGAGCATCCGGGGATTCGACGTGGTGGATCCGGTGGCCAGGGGCTTCGAGGAGGTCTGCCTGGGATGATATTCAGCAAAAAAATGAATGAGAAAAAGGGAAAAAACTTAGCAAGGCTTAGTATCAAAATGTGAAGGAATAGGCAAAAAAGGTAAAAGGTAAAAGCTTGCTATTTTGGAGGCTGAGTATCTGAGGATTCGACGTGCCCGATTCGGTCGCCAAGAGCTTCGAAGAGGCCTACATGGGATGATATTCAGCAAAAAAATAAATGAGAAATAAGAAAAAAAATTAGCAAGGCCTAGTATTAAAAGTGAAGGAAAAGGCAAAAAAGGAAAAAGGTAAAAGCTTGCTATTTTGGATGCTGAGGACCCGGGGATTCGACGTGGTCGATCCGGTGGCCAGGGGCTTCGAGGAGGCCTGCCTGGGATGATATTCCGCAAAAACATGAAAGAGAAATAAGAAAAAAAATTAGCAAGGTCTAGTATCAAAAAGTGAAGGAAAAGGCAAAAAGGTAAAAGGTAAAAGCTTGCTATTTTGTAGGCTGAGGATCCGGGGATTCGATGTGTCCGATCCGGTGGCCAGGGGCTTCGAGGAGGCCTGCCTGGGATGATATTTAGCAAAAAGATGAATGAGAAAAAGGGAAAAAAATTTGCAAGGCCTAATATCAAAAAGTGAAGGAAAAGGCAAAAAAGGTAAAAGGTAAAAAGTAAAAGTTTGCTAGTTTGGAGGTTGAGGATCTGAGGATTCGACGTGCCCGATTCGGTCGCCAAGAGCTTCGAGGAGGCCTATCTTGGATGGTATTCAGCAAAAAAATGAATGAGAAATAAGAAAAAAAATGCCCAGTATTAAAAAGTGAAGGAAAATGCAAAAAAGGTAAAAGGTAAAAGCTTGCTATTTTGGAGGATAAGGATCCGGGGATTCGACGTGCTCGACCCGGTGGCCAGGGGCTTCGAGGAGTCCTGCCTGATATGATATTCGGCAAAAAAATGTTTGAGAAATAAGAAAAAAAATTAGCAAGGCCTAGTATTAAAGAGTGAAGGAAAAGGCAAAAAAGGTAAAAGGTAAAAGCTTGCTATTTTGGAGGCTGAGGATCTGGGGATTCGACGTGCTCGATCCGGTGGCCAGGGGCATCGAGGAGGCCTGCCTGGGATGATATTCAGCAAAAAAATTAATGAGAAATAAGAAAAAAAATTAGCAAGGCCTAGTATTAAAAAGTGAAGGAAAAGGCAAAAAAGGTAAAAGGTAAAAGTTTGCTATTTTCGAGGCTGAGGATCCGGGGATTCGACGTGCTCGATCCGGTGGCCAGGAGCTTCGAGGAGGCCTGCCTGGGATGTTATTTAGCAAAAAGATGAATGAGAAAAAGGGAAAAAAATTAGCAAGGCCTAGTATCAAAAAGTGAAGGAAAAATCAAAAAAGGCAAAAGGTAAAAAGTAAAAGCTTGCTATTTTGGCGGTTGAGGATCTGAGGATTTGACGTGCCCGATTCGGTCGCCAAGAGCTTCGAGGAGGTCTATCTGGGATGATATTCTGCAAAAAAATGAATGACAAATAAGAAAAAAATTAGCAATACCCAGTATTAAAAAGTAAAGGAAAAGGCAAAAAAGGTAACAGGTAAAAGCTTGCTATTTTGGAGGCTGAGGATCCGGGGATTTGACGTGCTCGACCCGGTGGCCAGGGGCTTCGAGGAGTCCTGCCTGGGATGATATTCAGCAAAAAAATGAATGAGAAATAAGAAAAAAAATTAGCAAGGCCTAGTATTAAAAAGTGAAGGAAAAGGCAAAAAAGGTAAAAGGTAAAAGTTTGCTATTTTGGAGGCTGAGGATCCGGGGATTCGACGTGCTCGATCCGGTGGCCAGGAGCTTCGAAGAGGCCTGCCTGGGATGATATTCTGCAAAAAAATGAATGAGAAACAAGAAAAAAAATTAGCAAGGCCTAGTATCAAAAAGTGAAGGAAAAGGCAAAAAGGTAAAAGGTAAAAGCTTGCTATTTTGTAGGCTGAGGATTCGGGGATTCGATGTGTCCGATCCGGTGGCCAGGGGCTTCGAGGAGGCCTGCCTGGGATGATATTTAGCAAAAAGATGAATGAGAAAAAGGGAAAAAAATTTGCAAGGCCTAGTATCAAAAAGTGATGGAAAAGGCAAAAAAGGTAAAAGGTAAAAGCTTGCTATTTTGGAGGCTGAGCATCTGAGGATTCGACGTGCCCGATTCGGTGGCAAGGAGCTTCGAGGAGGCCTGCCTGGGATGATATTCAGCAAAAAAATGAATGAGAAATAAGAAAAAACATTAGCAAGGCATAGTATTAAAAAGTGAAGGAAAAGGCAAAAAAGGTAAAAGGTAAAAGCTTGCTATTTTGGAGGCTTAGCATCTGGGGAATCGACGTGCTCGATCCGGTGGCCAGGGGCTTCGAGGAGGCCTGCCTAGAATGATATTCAGCAAAAAAATAAATGAGAAATAAGAAAAAAAATTAGCAAGGCATAGTATTAAAAAGTGAAGGAAAAGGCAAAAAAGGTAAAAGGTAAAAGGTTTCTATTTTGGAGGCTGAGCATCCGGGGATTCGACGTGCGCGATCCGGTGGGCAGGGGCTTCGAGAAGGCCTGCCGAGGATGATACTCAGCAAAAAGATGAATGAGAAAAAGGGAAAAAAATTAGCAGGCCTAGTATCAAAATGTGAAGGAAAAGGCAAAAAAGATAAAAGGTAAAAGCTTGCAATTTTGGAGGCTGAGGATCTGAGGATTCGACGTGCCCGATTCGGTAGCCAAGAGCTTCGAGGAGGCCTGCCTGGGATGTTATTTAGCAAAAAGATGAATGAGAAAAAGGGAAAAAAATTAGCAAGGCCTAGTATCAAAAAGTGAAGGAAAAATCAAAAAAGGCAAAAGGTAAAAAGTAAAAGCTTGCTATTTTGGCGGTTGAGGATCTGAGGATTTGACGTGCCCGATTCGGTCGCCAAGAGCTTCGAGGAGGTCTATCTGGGATGATATTCTGCAAAAAAATGAATGACAAATAAGAAAAAAATTAGCAATACCCAGTATTAAAAAGTAAAGGAAAAGGCAAAAAAGGTAACAGGTAAAAGCTTGCTATTTTGGAGGCTGAGGATCCGGGGATTTGACGTGCTCGACCCGGTGGCCAGGGGCTTCGAGGAGTCCTGCCTGGGATGATATTCAGCAAAAAAATGAATGAGAAATAAGAAAAAAAATTAGCAAGGCCTAGTATTAAAAAGTGAAGGAAAAGGCAAAAAAGGTAAAATGTAAAAGCTTGCTATTTTGGAGGCTGAGGATCCGGGGATTCGACGTGCTCGATCCGGTAGCCAGGGGCATCGAGGAGGCCTGCCTGGGATGATATTTAGCAAAAAAATGAATGAGAAATAAGAAAAAAAATTAGCAAGGCCTAGTATTAAAAAGTGAAGGAAAAGGCAAAAAAGGTAAAAGGTAAAAGCTTGCTATTTTGGAGGCTGAGGATCCGGGGATTCGACGTGCTCGATCCGGTGGCCAGGGGCTTCGAGGAGGCCTGCCTAGGATGATATTTAGCAAAAAGATGAATGAGAAAAAGGGAAAAAAATTAGCAAGGCCTAATATCAAAAAGTGAAGGAAAAGACAAAAAAGGTAAAAGGTAAAAGCTTGCTATTTTGGAGGCTGAGAATCTGAGTATTCGACGTGCCCGATTCGGTCGCCAAGAGCTTCGAGGAGGCCTATCTGGGATGATATTCAGCAAAAAAATGAATGACAAATAAGGAAAAAATTAGCAATGCCCAGTATTAAAAAGTGATGGAAAAGGCAAAAAAGGTAACAGGTAAAAGCTTGCTATTTTGGAGGCTGAGGATCCGGGGATTCGACGTGCTCGACCCGGTGGCCAGGGGCTTCGAGGAGTCCTGCCTGGGATGATATTCAGCAAAAACATGAATGAAAAATAACAAAAAAAATTAGCAAGGCCTCGTATTAAAAAGTTATGGAAAAGGCAAAAAAGGTAAAAGGTAAAAGCTTGCTATTTTGGAGGATGAGGATCCGGGGATTCGACATGCTCGATCCGGTAGCCAGGGGCATCGAGGAGGCCTGCCTGGGATGATATTCAGCAAAAAAATGAATGAGAAATAAGAAAAAAAATTAGCAAGGCCCAGTATTAAAAAGTGAAGGAAAAGGCAAAATAGGTAAAAGGTAAAAGCCTGTTATTTTGGAGGCTGAGGATCCGGGGATTCGACGTGCTCGATCCGGTGGCCATGGGCTTCGAGGAGGCCTGCCTAGGATGATATTTAGCAAAAATATGAATGAGAAAAAGGGAAAAAAATTAGCAAGGCCTAATATCAAAAAGTGAAGGAAAAGACAAAAAAGGTAAAAGGTAAAAGCTTGCTATTTTGGAGGCTGAGGATCTGAGGATTCGACGTGCCCGATTCGGTCGCCAAGTGCTTCGAGGAGGCCTACCTGGGATGATATTCAGTAAAAAAATGAATGAGAATTAAGAAAAAATATTAGCAAGGCCTAGTATAAAAAAGTGAAGGAAAAGGCAAAAAAGGTAAAAGGTAAAAGCTTGCTATTTTGGAGGCTGAGGATCCAGGGATTTGACGTGCTCGATCCGGAGGCCAGGGGCTTCGAGGTGGCCTGCCTGGGATGATATTCAGCAAAAAAATGAATGAGAAATAAGAAAAAAAATTAGCAAGGCCTAGTATTAAAAAGTGAAGGAAAAGGCAAAAAAGGTAAAAGGTAAAAGCATGCTATTTTGGAGGCTGAGGATCCGGGGATTCGACGTGCTCGATCCGGTGGCCAGGGGCTTCGAGGAGGCCTGCCTGGGATGATATTCAACAAAAAAATGATTGAAAAATAAGGAAAAAACATAAGCAGGCCTAGTATCAAAATGTGAAGGAAAAGGCAAAAAAGGTAAAAGCTTGCTATTTTGGAGGCTGAGGATCTGAGGATTCGACGTGCCCGATTCGGTCGCCAAGAGCTTCGAAGAGGCCTACCTGGGATGATATTCATCAAAAAAATGAATGAGAAATATGAAAAAAATTAGCAAGGCCTAGTATTAAAAAGTGAAGGAAAAGACAAAAAAGGTAAAAGGTAAAAGCTTGCTATTTTGGATGCTGAGGACCCGGGGATTCGACGTGCTCGATCCCGTGGCAAGGGGCTTCGAGGAGGCCTGCCTGGGATGATATTCAGCAAAAAAATGAATGAGAAATAAGAAAAAACATTAGCAAGGCCTAGTATTAAAAAGTGAAGGAAAAGACAAAAAAGGTAAAAGGTAAAAGCTTGCTATTTTGGAGGCTGAGGATCCCGGGATTCGACGTGGTCGATCCGGTGGCCAGGGGCTTCGAGGAGGTCTGCCTGGGATGATATTCAGCAAAAAGATGAATGAGAAAAGCGGAAAAAAATTAGCATGGCCTAGTATCAAAATGTGAAGGAAAAGGCAAAAAAGGTAAAAGCTTGCTATTTTTGAGGCTGAGGATCTGAGGATTCGACGTGCCCGATTCGGTCGCCAAGAGCTTCGAAGAGGCCTACCTGGGATGATATTTAGCAAAAAAATGAATGAGAAATAAGAAAAAAAATTAGCAAGGTCTAGTATTAAAAAGTGAAGGAAAAGGCAAAAAAGGTAAAAGGTAAAAGCTTGCTATTTAGGATGCTGAGGACCCGGGGATTCGACGTGGTCGATCCGGTCGCCAGGGGCTTCGAGGAGGCCTGCCTGGGATGATATTAAGCAAAAACATGAATGAGAAATCAGAAAAAAAATTAGCAAGACCTAGTATTAAAAAGTGAAGGAAAAGGCAAAAAGGTAAAAGGTAAAAGCTTGCTATTTTGTAGGCTGAGGATCCGGGGATTCGACGTGTCAGATCCGGTGGCCAGGGGCTTCGAGGAGGCCCGCCTGGGATGACATTTAGCAAAAAGACGAATGAGAAAAAAGGAAAAAAATTAGCAAGGCCTAGTATCAAAAACTGAAGGAAAAGGCAAAAAAAGGTAAAAAGTAAAAAGTAAAAGCTTGCTATTTTGGAGGTTGAGGATCTGAGGATTCGACGTGCCCGATTCGGTCGCCAAGTGCTTCGAGGAGGCCTATCTGGGATGATATTCAGCAAAAAAATGAATGAGAAATAAGAAAAAAAATTAGCAATGCCCAGTATTTTTAAGTGAAGGAAAAGGCAAAAATGATAAAAGGTAAAAGCTTGCTATTTTGGAGGCTGAGGATCCAAGGATTCGACGTGCTCGACCCGGTGGCCAGGGGCTTCGAGGAGTCCTGCATGGGATGATATTCAGCAAAAAAATGAATGAGAAATAAGAAAGAAAATTAGCAAGGCCTAGTATTAAAAAGTGAAGGAAAAGACAAAAAAGGTAAAAGGTAAAAGCTTGCTATTTTGGAGGCTGAGGATCCGGGGATTCGACGTGCTCGATCCAGTGGCCAGGGGCTTCGAGGAGGCCTGCCTGGGATGTTATTCAGCAAAAAAATGAATGAAAAATAAGAAAAAAAATTAGCAAGGCATACTATTAAAAAGTGAAGGAAAAGGCAAAAAAGGTAAAAGGTAAAAGTTTGCTATTTTGGAGGCTGAGGATCCGGGGATTCGACGTGCTCGATCCGGTGGCCAGGAGCTTCGAAGAGGCCTGCCTGGGATGATATTCTGCAAAAAAATGAATGAGAAACAAGAAAAAAAATTAGCAAGGCCTAGTATCAAAAAGTGAAGGAAAAGGCAAAAAGGTAAAAGGTAAAAGCTTGCTATTTTGTAGGCTGAGGATTCGGGGATTCGATGTGTCCGATCCGGTGGCCAGGGGCTTCGAGGAGGCCTGCCTGGGATGATATTTAGCAAAAAGATGAATGAGAAAAAGGGAAAAAAATTTGCAAGGCCTAGTATCAAAAAGTGATGGAAAAGGCAAAAAAGGTAAAAGGTAAAAGCTTGCTATTTTGGAGGCTGAGCATCTGAGGATTCGACGTGCCCGATTCGGTGGCAAGGAGCTTCGAGGAGGCCTGCCTGGGATGATATTCAGCAAAAAAATGAATGAGAAATAAGAAAAAACATTAGCAAGGCATAGTATTAAAAAGTGAAGGAAAAGGCAAAAAAGGTAAAAGGTAAAAGCTTGCTATTTTGGAGGCTTAGCATCTGGGGAATCGACGTGCTCGATCCGGTGGCCAGGGGCTTCGAGGAGGCCTGCCTAGAATGATATTCAGCAAAAAAATAAATGAGAAATAAGAAAAAAAATTAGCAAGGCATAGTATTAAAAAGTGAAGGAAAAGGCAAAAAAGGTAAAAGGTAAAAGGTTTCTATTTTGGAGGCTGAGCATCCGGGGATTCGACGTGCTCGATCCGGTGGCCAGGGGCTTCGAGGAGGCCTGCCTAGAATGATATTCAGCAAAAAAATGAATGAGAAATAAGAAAAAAAATTAGCAAGGCATAGTATTAAAAAGTGATGGAAAAGGCAAAAAAGGTAAAAGGTAAAAGCTTGCTATTTTGGAGGCTGAGCATCCGGGGATTCGACGTGCGCGATCCGGTGGGCAGGGGCTTCGAGAAGGCCTGCCGAGGATGATACTCAGCAAAAAGATGAATGAGAAAAAGGGAAAAAAATTAGCAGGCCTAGTATCAAAATGTGAAGGAAAAGGCAAAAAAGATAAAAGGTAAAAGCTTGCAATTTTGGAGGCTGAGGATCTGAGGATTCGACGTGCCCGATTCGGTAGCCAAGAGCTTCGAGGAGGCCTGCCTGGGATGTTATTTAGCAAAAAGATGAATGAGAAAAAGGGAAAAAAATTAGCAAGGCCTAGTATCAAAAAGTGAAGGAAAAATCAAAAAAGGCAAAAGGTAAAAAGTAAAAGCTT